>NKDA01000002.1:7033111-7225611 GCA_002872375.1 Eulimnadia texana | reverse complement strand
GTAAAATTTTGCGGTAAATTTATTTTATACGAGTGTCCGTAGTAGAGGAGGTGGTTCTCCAGTAAGCCATATTCCTAAAAGCGCGCCTCGCTATAGCGGACACTCTTATAAAATCAGATTTTGGGAATTTTTAAAATTTTTTGGCGCCAAAATGTTTGTCGAATTTTTCTGTGATTTTTAATGTAATTTTAGAATAAAATTTTGCGGTAAAATTATTTTATACGAGTGTCCGTAGTAGAGGAGACAGTCTCCAGTAGGCCATATTCCTAAAAGCGCGCCTCCCTATAGCGGACACTCTTATAAAATCAGATTTTGGGAATTTTGAAACTTTTTTGGCGCCAAAATGTTTGTCGAATTTTTCTGTGATTTTTAGAGATTTTTTCAAGTTAAGTTTTGTGGTAAATTAATTTTATACGACTGTCCGTAGTAGCGGAGACAGTCTCCAGTATAGTTTTGGCTTAGCAACTAACAAGTTGTTAGTTTCTATGGAAAAAAGACACAAAGTAAATAAACAGAATATCCCCAAAGAGATGGTTGGTGGAGGCCACCTGTGCCTTACTCAGAGGTCATTCGAGGTCAACTTGAGTTGACCCTTGACCTCACTTTGTTTGCTTTGGATCATAGACCAGAAAGAGAGAAAAAATGGGTGGTCGAAAGTTTGCTGGATTTTCTACTAAATATTGATTATTTGTTTGTTTGGGAAAACAATGGGGATATCTGTTTGGGACTTTTCTTAGAACCTGAACAGTTTGCAGGGAAATTCCCTCAAATAGGGAAAATGGGGAAGAACGAAAGGGAAAAGTGAATTTAAAAATGTTGCTTTACTCAGTAGCACGGAGGGGGAAAAAAAGGGAAGAAAGTGGAAGCACTGAACCTGAAATGGAGAGTTTAAGCCAGTGCTTCCACTTTGCAGGGAAATTTCCTCAAATAGGGAAAATGGGGAAGAAGGAAAGGGAAAAGTGAATTTAAAAAATGTTGCTTTACTCAGTAGCATGGAGGGGAAAAAAAGGGAAGAAAGTGGAAGCAGTGAACCTGAAATGGAGAGCTTAGGCCAGTGCTTCCACTTTGCAGGGAAATTCCCTCAAATAGGGAAAATGGGGAAGACGGAAAGGGGAAAGTGGAGGGAAAAGTGAATTTACAAATGTAGCTTTACTCAGTAGCACGGAGGGGAAAAAAAGGGAAACTGATATTTTTCAAGTGGAGGGGAAAAAAGGGAAAAAAGTGGAAGCACTGAACCTGAAATGGAGAGCTTAGGCCTATAGCTACATCAAGATGAAGGTGCCTTTTGCGGTGCCTTTTACGGTGACTTTGAATTAGCAGTCGAAACCGTTGTCTAAAGCTTGGCTACTTCTGAAAAGGCACTGTAAAAAAAGACTGGAAAATTTTTTTAAAAAAGGCACTGGAATAGACTAGCCCCTCTACTACGGACGCGCTTATAAAATATTCGCACCGTAAAATCGCACTTTAAAATGTACCTAAAAATCACAAAAAAATTCGCGAAATATTTTGGTGCCAAGAAAGTTGCAAAATTTTCAAGATTTGATTTAATAACGGTGTCCGCTATAGTGAAGCACGCGTTTTGGACTAGGCCCTATTCCCGTAACCCACTTAAAGATCAGCCTCTCTACTACGGACGCTCTAATAAAATATTCGCACCGACAAATCTCACTTTAAAATGTACCTAAAAATCACAGAAAAATTTGAAAAACATTTTGGTATAAAGAAAGTTTCAAAATACGTAAAATTAGCTATAATAACGGTGTCCGCTATAGAGAGGCTTATTCCGGAAAATCCACTGAAGACTAGCCCCGCTACTACGGACGCACGAATAAAATAACTCTGCTCTGAAATCTCACTTTAAAATGCACTTAAAAATCACAGAAAAATTTGCGAAACATTTTGGTGCCAAAATATTTGCAAAATTCTCAAGATTTGATTTTATAACAGTGTCCGCTGTAGAGGGGCACGCGTTTTTTTGGGGTATAGGGCCCTATTCCAAACGCGCACCCCACTATAGCGGACACTTATATTAAATTAAATTATTAATATTTTTAACTTTTTCGGGTGTCAAAATGTTTCTCAGATTTTTTGGCGTTTTTTAGACATATTTTCAAGTCCATTCATTGATACGATTATTTTACACGAGTGTCCGTAGTAGAGGGGTGGTCTACAGAGGCCTATTTGGAATAAGGTCTATATAGCCGCATACAACGCCAGTGCTTCTACTTTTTTCCCTTTTTTTCCCCTTCGCTTGGAAATATAAATTTCCCCCTTTTCCCCTCCGTGCTACAGAGTATAGCTACATTGGTAAATTCACTTTATCCTCCATTTCCCCTTTTCTCTTTTCCCCATTTTCCTTATTTAAGGGAATTTCCCTGCAAAGTGGAAGCACTGGCCTAAGCTCTCCATTTCAGGTCCAGTGCTTCGACATTTTTCCCTTTTTTCCCCTCCCCTCCGCTTGGAAATATCAATTTCCCCTTTTTCCCCTCCGTGCTACAGAGTATAGCTACATTGGTAAATTCACTTTATCCTCCATTTCCCCTTTTCTCTCTTCTCCATTTTCCCTATTTGAGGGAATTTCCCTGCAAAAAGGGAATTTCCCTGCCCCGGGGGGTTGGACTTTTTCACTTTTCGAGTGGTGGGATCTGTTTCATGTCGCGTGCAGCTTTTCGTCACCGCAACACCTTTCTGTGTCAAGTGGATTTGTTTCCCAGGGAAAAAAAAATGTCAACTTCTGGTGACATTTTTGCTGTTGTCCCCAAAACAAACATACGATACGCCATCACGTAGCTGAAACGGACTGATCTTATAGACTTTCTCTCTCTCTCTTTCTCTGTGTATATATATGTATGTAGTTGAATTTACTACGACAACTACTACTACCACTAATAATACTAATACTAATGTATACATAGTATGTACTACTACTACTACTAATGTATATATACCATGTACTGCTACTACTACTACTTATGTATATATACTATGTACTGCTACTACTACTACTATTAATCTATATATGCTATGTACTACTACTACTATTAATGTATATATGCTATGTACTACTACTACTACTAATGTATATATACCATGTACTACTACTACTACTAATGTATATATACCATGTACTACTACTACTACTAATATATATATATACCATGTACTACTACTACTACTAATGTATATATACCATGTACTACTACTACTACTAATATATATATATACTTTGTACTACTGCTACTGCTACTGCTACTGCTACAACTACTTCTAATGTATATATACTATGTACTACTACTACTAATATATATATATACTTTGTACTACTACTACTGCTACTGCTACTGCTACAACTACTTCTAATGTATATATACTATGTACTACTACTACTAATGTATATATACTATGTACTACTACTACTGCTACTGCTACTGCTACAACTACTTCTAATGTATATATACTATGTACTACTACTACTAATGTATATATACTATGTACTGCTACTACTGCTACTGCTACTGCTACAACTACTTCTAATGTATATACACTATGTACTACTTCTACTACTACTACTACTAACGTATATATACTATATACACATACTTTTAAGGTAATTTTCTGAAATTTTCGTGATATATCTTAAAAAGAGGATATTTGCTGTTTTGTTGAATAATAATAATTAGCGGATTTGAAAGGACCTAAGAGGAGCGCGTAGAATTGCTGAGGACTGCGGTCGGTGTTAGGTTACATGGAAGACTTAGGTCAGCCGAGGTCACGGCTGTCCTCAGGTTATCTTGCGGTCAGTGGTAATGAGCCTGATTTACGAGCCACTCTAGACTCGTGAACACATACAAATAACCCTTGCCTTTGACACTTTTTACTAATCATTTATTCAGTCTTATTTTCCGTAGCTTTCTTCAAAATATTTATAATTATTTATTTGATTGATTATTTGTATTATTATTTATTTTTATTGAATTATTATTATTCGATATAATATTCAGAATTATAGTGGGAATCTTGAAAAGAATCTTGAGAAGAATCTTGTGTGTATAAAGAAAGGGGGGTCCGAAACTTGCAATAATCTTCGTACACCTAGGTCATGTTATCACTGTTATCAACCTGTTATCATATGTTATCAAATAATCTTCGTACACTTTTCCTCGGAGTTTCAGACCCTAATATTCCGTTAATTATTAATAATTTCAAGTATTATTATTCAATACCAGATTCAGAATCATACAAGAATCTTGAAAAGAATCTTGAAAACAATATATAATATTATAGATTTACATATTGCAGATAGATATTATAGTAATTTTAAGTATTATTATTCAGTATAAGATTCAGAATCTTGAAAAGAATCTTGGCTAGAATCTTACATGTGTATAGAGAAAGGTTAACCAGAAAGTCTGTAGAGAATTCAAGTTACATATATTATTATACAATATTACAATCATAATGTAATATATTATATTATATTATAAGATTCCGTTAATTATTAATAATTTCAATTATTATTATCCAATATAAGATTCAATATCAGATTCAGAATCATACAAGAATCTTGAAAAGAATCTTAGATGTGTATATTATATATTATATTATAATTTTCCGTTAATTATTAATAATCTAAAGTATCAATATTCAATATCAGATTCAGAATCGTACAAGAATCTTGAAAAGAATCTTGACAAGAATCTTGTATGTGTATAGAGAAAGGTTAACCAGAAAGTCTGTAGAGAGTTCAAGTTACATATCATAAAGCATGTTACACTTGAGAAAGGCTGCCATTGCTACATTTTCTTTTTTTCCAATCTTACTTTAATGTTATTTCTCATTTTCCGGTGAATTTCGAAGATTTTCTGGTAACTTTACTTCGTCTCGTTACAAATTTTCCAAGGGTCCGAAACTTCCAATAATCTTCGTACACTTAGGTCACGTTATCACTGTTATCAACGCTGTTATCTCCGTGTTATCATATGTTATCAGATAATCTTCGTACACTTAGGTCACGTTATCACTATTATCAACGCTGTTATCTCCGTGTTATCATATGTTATCAGATAATCTTCGTACACTTAGGTCATGTTATCACTGTTATCAACGCTGTTATCTCCGTGTTATCATATGTTATCAGATAATCTTCGTACACTTAGGTCATGTTATCACTGTTATCAACGCTGTTATCTCCGTGTTATCATATGTTATCCGATAATCTTCGTACACTTAGGTCATGTTATCACTGTTATCAACGCTGTTATCTCCGTGTTATCATATGTTATCCGATAATCTTCGTACACTTAGGTCATGTTATCACTGTTATCAATGCTGTTATCTCCTTGTTATCTCCGTGTTATCATATGTTATCAGATAATCTTCGTACACCTAGGTCATGTTATCACTGTTATCAATGCTGTTATCTCCTTGTTATCTCCGTGTTATCATATGTTATCAGATAATCTTCGTACACCTAGGTCATGTTATCACTGTTATCAACGCTGTTATCTCCTTGTTATCTCCGTGTTATCATATGTTATCAGATAATCTTCGTACACCTAGGTCATGTTATCACTGTTATCATCGCTGTTATCTCCTTGTTATCTCCGTGTAAAATCATATGTTATCGGATAATCTTCGTACACTTAGGTCATGTTATCACTGTTATCAACGCTGTTATCTCCTTGTTATCTCCGTGTTATCAGATAATTCTCGTACACTTTTTCTCGGAGTTTCAGACCCCCCTTGCATTTTTCCTCTTAAGTTTTTCTCAACATCTCAATGTTTGTCATAATTTTAGTGACTTTTTGCAGTATTCCTAGATTCTGCAATATTTATTAGTCTTTTTCTAGGAATTTGGCAATTTCTTAGTTTTCGCAAATTATTGCAATTTTCACTTTTATTGCAAAAATTTTTGATTTTTGCCTATTCTTTGCTTTATACTTTGTTAACTTAATTTATGTTGCCTATGTAGTTAATGTAAGTAACTATTAAACATTTTTGCACTATTCCTAGATTCTGCAATATTTATTAGTCTTTTTCTAGGAATTTGGCAATTTCTTAGTTTTCGCAAATTTTTGCAATTTTCACTTTTATGGCAACAATTTTTGATTATTGCCTATTCTTTGCTTTATAATTGTTAACTTAATTTATTTTGCCTATGTAGTTAATGTAAGTAACTATTAAACATTTTTGCACTATTCCTAGATTCTGCAATATTTATTAGTCTTTTTCTAGGAATTTGGCAAATTCTTAGTTTTCGCAAATTTTTGCAATTTTCACTTTTATGGCAACAATTTTTGATTATTGCCTATTCTTTGCCTTATAATTTGTTAACTTAATTTATGTTGCCTATGTAGTTAATGTAAGTAACTATTAAACATTTTTGCACTATTCCTAGATTCTGCAATATTTATTAGTCTTTTTCTAGGAATTTGGCAATTTCTTAGTTTTCGCAAATTTTTGCAATTTTCACTTTTATGGCAACAATTTTTGATTATTGCCTATTCTTTGCTTTATAATTGTTAACTTAATTTATTTTGCCTATGTAGTTAATGTAAGTAACTATTAAACATTTTTGCACTATTCCTAGATTCTGCAATATTTATTAGTCTTTTTCTAGGAATTTGGCAAATTCTTAGTTTTTCGCAAATTTTTGCAATTTTCACTTTTATGGCAACAATTTTTGATTATTGCCTATTCTTTGCCTTATAATTTGTTAACTTAATTTATGTTGCCTATGTAGTTAATGTAAGTAACTATTAAACATTTTTGCACTATTCCTAGATTCTGCAATATTTATTAGTCTTTTTCTAGGAATTTGGCAATTTCTTAGTTTTCGCAAATTTTTGCAATTTTCACTTTTATGGCAACAATTTTTGATTATTGCCTATTCTTTGCTTTATAATTGTTAACTTAATTTATTTTGCCTATGTAGTTAATGTAAGTAACTATTAAACATTTTTGCACTATTCCTAGATTCTGCAATATTTATTAGTCTTGTTCTAGGATTTGGCAAATTCTTAGTTTTCGCAAATTTTTGCAATTTTCACTTTTATGGCAACAATTTTTGATTATTGCCTATTCTTTGCCTTATAATTTGTTAACTTAATTTATTTTGCCTATGTAGTTAATGTAAGTAACTATTAAACATTTTTGCACTATTCCTAGATTCTGCAATATTTATTAGTCTTTTCCTAGGCATTTGGTACTTCCTTAGTTTTCGCAAATTTTTCGCAGTTTGTGAATATTGCATTTTTAATGAAATTATTAATTATTAACTTATTATTAATTATTATTATTATTATTTTTTATTTCATTAAAGCACGTAGGCCTAGGCCCATGGCTACTACAAGATACTATTATTACTATTATTTATTATTATTATTATTATTATTATTACTAATTCTTTTAATGAAATTATTATTTTATTTTATTTTTTTTTTCGTTCTTAGAGAATTTTTTGTCGATTGCCGAATCGGTTAAGTTCTTGGCCCGAGACCCATTTGTTATGTCGAGTTGACAAAAATAATTGCGCTCTCTCACTTTCAGACTCTCCGCTCCCAAGTTCCCAACTAAATAAACAACTCTTGTATTTGTATATTACTAAAATTTTAATTAAATTTAAAATAATCACATAACACATGATTCAGTATGTTAAAGATTCAGTATGATAATATAAAGTATAATAGTAATAGGAGGTATAAGTAGGTATATATAGTATATATTAGTTTATAAAGTATGATAGTAATAGTAAGTATATATATAGTATTTATAAGTATATATAGTATAAGTCCATTTAGTATTATGTTCAATAGAAATAGTACTAGTAAATAGGAGTAGCACTAGAAGTAGTTGCTGCTGTACCACTAGTATTAATTAATGATAAAAGCAGTAGCAGTAGTAGTAGTGGTTGTAGTGGTAGCAGTAGTAAATATGAGGAAGTATAGTAGTTATAATAATATGCAACATATATAATAATATAAACATATATAATAATATAATGTTAAATAATATGAAAATATAAAGATTCAATACGATAAAGAAATAATCTATGACATAAATGAAACGTTCTGTCTAATTAATTAATTAGATTAATCTAAATATTTTAAGCTAATTAAGGATTAATTCAAGAATTACTAAATATTTAGTTGAAAATAAAAGTGCTTAAATTATTTATAGTAAATAAATGTTACAAAACATAAATTAATTATTTTTGCTGAACTGAATATTTATAATAATCTACACATTTCTATAAAATGAACAATTTTGTAAATCTAATATTAAATAAATAACTATAATATAATAAATAAAATGTAATTATATAAATGTAATATTAATAAAATAATTAGTATTCCATTTAAGGAATAATAATAATTATTACAATAATAATAAACTAATAATAATACGCAACTAATAAGAAGAAATAATTAATTCAGCCATTTGTAATAATAATAATAATAATAATTTGTTGTTTTTTTTTTCACTTGTAAAGGTCAAGACTTCGATACTTCGGAGGGTCGAGAATGCGTTAACTGCGGTTCTATTTCAACTCCATTATGGCGACGCGACGGTACTGGTCACTACTTGTGTAACGCGTGTGGCCTATATCACAAGATGAACAGTGGAGCTCAGAAACCTATTCTCAAACAACCCAGACGACAGGTACTACCATCACTACTACTACTACTACTACTACTACTACTACTACTTTTAATACTAGTGCTACTACCACTGGTACAGCAGCTACTACTACTATTGCTACTCCTACTACTAGCACTACTACTGCTTTTATTACTAATTAATACTAGTGCTACTACTACTACTAGTACTATTTCTATTGACAATTTTACTACTACTACTACTCTTAATACTAGTGCTACTACTACTACTAGTACTATTTCTATTGACAATTTTACTACTACTACTACTCTTAATACTAGTGCTACTACCACTGGTACAGCAGCTACTACTACTAGTGCTACTCCTACTATTGTACTATTTCTATTGATACTTTCACTACTACTACTACTACTCTTAGGACTAGTGCTACTACCACTGGTACAACAGCTACTACTACTAGTGCTACTCGTACTACTAGTACTATTTCTATTGATACTTTTCTACTACTACTACTACTACTAGTACTACTACTGCTGCTACTGCTTTTATTACTAATTACTACTACTGTTACTACTACGAATGGTACCACTATTACTTCAACTACCATTATTATTATTACAACTACTATACTGCTGCTACTGTTCATATTACTATTACTACTACTTCTACTACTAATTCTACGACTTCTGCTATTGCTACTACAATAGCTACTACTATTACTGCTATGACTGCTATTAGTACTACTACTACTACTACTACGACGTCTACTATTACTGCTATGGCTATTATTACTACTACTGTTACAATTTCTACTGCGCTACTACTATTATTATTAATAATCATGTGAAATAAATTTGCTAGACGACGTCACGACGCCAGGACCAGAGGTGCTCGAACTGCGGGACGGGGACGACGTCGCTGTGGCGTCGCAACAACCAGGGCGACCCGGTGTGCAACGCCTGCGGACTCTACTTCAAGCTGCACGGCGTCAGTCGACCCCTGGCCATGAAGAAGGAATCCATACAGGTACTACTACTACTGCTGCTGCTACTACTACTGTTACTTGCCCTATTAGTACTGCTACTACTACTACTACTGCTACTAACTATTGGCACAACTACTATTACTAGCTCTACTAGTATTGCTGCTGCTACTATTACTACTGGTAGTAGTACTACTAGTAGTCTTAGTGTAACTGCTACTACTCCTACCACCATACTGCTATTAATATAATACTACTGCTACAGCTAGTATTATACCTGCTACTGCTACTACTACCACTACAACAGCAGCAGCAGCAACAACAACAATACGAACAACTACTGTATTTTTTACTCCTCCTCTTCCGCGTGCAACTACCACTACTACCCTTCCTCCTACTACTACTGCTACTATTGCTACTATTACTACTACTACTCCTCCTCCTCTTCCTCGTACAGCTACAACTACTATTATACTACTACTGCTACTACTACTACTACAACCACTATTACTATTACCTCTGCTACAGCTACTATTACTACTATTACTTCTGCTATAGCCACTACTACTGTTACTACTACAACAACTACTACTACTACCCTTGCTAATATTTGACTTCTTGCTACTAGACTCGCAAACGCAAGCCGAAGGTCAGTTCTCTATGCGCTAAGGGCAACCTTTCCCAGACTCTAGGGATGCGTCAACCCGGCGTCGGACGCGTCGATTCGCAGTCGCCCCTGACGCCGACGTCTCCGCCGCAGGCGTCGTTCACCGCCTCCATGGCCGACGTCATGAAAGCTTACACCGACTCCATTCCCAGCGTCAAGACCGAATCTACACCTACAGGTAATTAAAATAATTATAATTAATGCAATTATTGTAATAATAGAAAGTTAAATTACAAGTTAATTAAGATTATTATTCATTAAATTAAAGTATTTATTGTTCTACTACTACTACTACTACTACTACTATTGCGACTACTACTACGACTACTACTGCTTCTACTAAATTAAAGTATTTATTGTTCTACTACTACTACTACTACGACTATTGCTACGACTACTACCACCACCACTACTACTACTACTATGACTACGACTACTACTACTACTACTACGACTACTGCTACGACTATGACTACTACGACTACGACAACTACCACTACTACTACTACTGCTACTACTGCTACTACTACTACTACTACTACTGCTACTGCTACGACTACGACTACTACCACTACTACTACTACCACTACTACTACTAATTTTTTAATTTAGTTTAATTTAATAAATCTTATTGATTAATATTGTTTTTAAATATTTTTTAGCAGATGCGGAATCTCTTTCACCACAAGACAACACTGCTGCTTACGAGGATCGCAGTCCTCAACAACAGCACATCTACGATCCCTCAGCTACAACCCAGCAACAACAACAACAACAAGGGATCCTCGACAACTTAGAGTTCCAGGCAGGATCAGCAACAACTTCCTCACCTTCCTACAACTACAGTCCTTCGCACAGTCCCACAACAGCCAACGGTTCGACGGTTCAAACCGAACCGAACCTTACTAGTTCGTACCCGCACAACTACAACTACTACACACCACTACCGCACTACCCGTATCATGTCCTCAGTTCCAACTACTGCAGTAATAACGCCATCGTTTTCAATAGCCAGGAACAGTCGTTAATATCCTCGTGAAAAAAAAAACTTTCACGGTGAATTTTTCACGGTGTTTTTGATTTTTTCACTGTTTCTTAAAATTTTTTCCAAGTGTTTTTTGGTTATTATAAAATGGTGAGTGCTTCTAGTTAATTTGAAATATTTTACATTAATTAGTAGTTGATGATAAAAGAAATAGTAAATAGTTTAAAGTAGTTTATAATTAATTATAATTAATTGTAATTAATTATAATTAAATAACCCATCATCTCCTTTAACTTCGTTGCCCATTCCTTTTTTATTTTATTATTTTTGAATTTTAATGATTTTTTGAATTAATTGTTGGGTTAGTTATTAATTACAGTAACTTTTACCGTGCTTTTTTGTGTAAAATGGTACCGTATATATATATACAGCAGAAGCGCCAAAGAAAAGTTAAATTTTCAATGTAATAATAATTAATCACATTGGTTCAACAGTGTTTCCACTTTTGTATTTTCCCTTTTTCCCCTCTTCCCTTATCTTTCCCCTTTTCCCTTCTTCTTCCCTTTTCAGTCCCCATTTCTACATTTTTTTCAGGGAATTTCCCTGGGAAAGTGGAAACATTGATTGGTAATAATTTTGATTGATTGATTGACAATCAAATAATCTCAATTTTTTATTAAAATTTTTTTCCACGTTTTTTTTGTGTAATTGTGACGAAAAAGTGATTAATTTTTTGTCTTTTAATTGAGAAATTTGAATTTGTGAGATAAAATTTGATTTTTTCTTAAAAATGATTTAATTTGTAAATTTTTTCTGAATAAAATGGAATAAACGAAAATTATCACAAAAATTTATTTTAAAATATTTCAATTCCATTATTAAATTAAATTAAATTATATAAAATCATCTTGGGTGTTAATAATATACAAATATTATAATATATAAATATAAATATGAGTTTATAATATATAATTATAATATATAAAACTTTTAGGATTTAATTAATAATAATGAAGGATTATACCGAGATAAACTTCGGAGATAATAATTTAACCACATTAGAGGGAATAACTGAGATAACAGAGATAACGTAGGTGATAATGAGTGTGTAAGGTATATAGATAATGATAACCTTGATGATACGGTAATGATAAGATAATGATAACACCGTGATAATCTACCGGTAATATGATAATGTGATCAAATTATGTTAGCCTAATCACAAAGGGGTTCGAAATTTCCAATAATCTTCTTACACCTAGGTCGTGTTATCACTGTTATCAGCCTGTTATCTCCATGTTATCTCCGTGTTATCCTATGTCATCAAATAATCTTCGTACGCTATTCCTCGGAGTTTCGGACCCCTTGCCTAATCAGTAGTTATTATTATCCGTGGTTAATAGTACGATATCAATTTAGGGATTTTTCCTCGAAGTTCCGGACCCCTTGCCTAATCAGTGGTCATTATTATCTGTGGTTAATAGTCAGATATTAATTTAGGGATTTTTCCAAGCCTAATCAGTGGTCATTATTATCCGTGGTTAATAGTACAATATCAACTTAGGGATTTTTCGGAGCGCTTGCTCTAATCAGTGGTTATTATTATCCGTGGTTAATAGCACAAGATCAACTTAGGGATTTTTCAGACCCCTTGCCCTAATCAGTGGTCATTATTATCCGTGGTTAATAGTACAACATAAATTTAGGGTTGCAGTTTGGGAGCCCTTTCCTAATCAGTGGTTATTATTATCCGTGGTTAATAGTACAATATCAACTTAGGGATTTTTCGGACCCCCTTGCCCTAATCAGTGGTTATTATTATCCGTGGTTAATACTACAATATCAATTTAGGGATTTTTCCTTGGTAAGAGTTTAGATTAAACAATGGGATTGGTTGAGTTGAGCCGTCCCCTTGGGTTGTTGGCTATTGGTTCAGCGATAAGAGGAGACGGACGACCTGTGCACATGCGCCGTTGCCGGACAAACATACGCCAGTCATGTGTATACCTTTAATACACCGTTGCTTGCTGATAAGAACTAATCAGCATTTGCCATGACAACTTATGATAAGACCACATTGCTTACTTTTAAGACCCACAGCCACATACAAAAGGTCCGAAACTTTGGGGAAAAAAAAGCTCTAAGAAGATTGTATCTGATAACACGTGATAACTTTCGAGTTCAAAAAATGTATAATATGAATAAGGAAAAATATGAAAAAATATATATTAGAGGTGGTAGTGTAGTATTATGATGATATAGTGGATAAAAAACTAATCTGTCGAATATGTGGACAGCACTGGATTGAGCAACGTAAAAAGTCCCATCTGTCCACGCAACCCGAAAAGCCTTATAGGAAGATTGTATCTGATAATATGTGATAACTTTCGAGTTTAAAAATGTATAATAGAATAAGGAAAAATATGTTTGAGGTGGTAATGTAGTATTCTGATGATGTAGTGGATTAAAAAACTAATCTGTCGAATATGTGGACAGTGTTGGATCGAGCAACATAAAAGTCCCATCTGTCCACGCAAACCAACGCAACGGAAAAATGTATAATAGAATTAGGAAAAATATGAAAAAATATATTTGAGGTAGTAATGTAGTATTATGATGATATAGTGGATAAAAAACTAATCTGTCGAATATGTGGACAGCACTGGATTGAGCAACGTAAAAGTTCCATCTGTCCACGCAACCCAAAAAGCCTTATTTGATAACTTGTGATTTCTAAATATATTTTGTAATAACAGAAATATGAAAAAAATATATATAAGGTAATAATATAATATTATGATGATATCGTGGATAAAAAACTAATCTGTCGAACACGTGGACAGCCTATTATTCATGTATACAAATTCCCTATCTGTCCACGTATACGACATATTACTTAATTATTGTGTTTCACACAAATCTCGAGCAAAAATCACAAAATCATGATTTCTGTCGAATACGTGGACAGCCTATTCTCCACCCATACAAATTCCCTATCTGTCCACGTATAGGTAAAAAAAAGGGGGGTCTGAAGTAGCAGACGATGTATGTTATCATTGTTATCTACCTGTTATCACTCGTTATGAATATACGGAAGTTGCGGACCCTCCCCCTGCTTACCACCCACCTGGCCAACAACACCAATACTAAACTACAACAGTTGTTACTTTTCCAAATATTTGGAAACTTTTTAATTCCTTCAGAAAAATAACTCTTATTTACCTAAAACTAATAAACTATCAACTATTAACTATGAATTATTAACTATTATTACTATTACTATACTTACTTACTATTATTATTATTATTACTAATTATTATTATTAACTATTAAATACTAATTAATTATTAACTATTATTACTATTACTAAACTTACTTACTATTATTATTATTATTACTAGTTATTATCAATAAATTATTAACTATTAATTACTAATTAGTTATTGACTATTATTACTATTTTTACTGTTACAGTTATTATTACTAATTATTATTATTAACTATTATTACTATTATTACTATTACTATATTTACTTACTATTATTACTATACTTACTTACCATTATTACTATTATTATTATTATTACTAATTATTATTATTAACTATTAATAATAAATTTCACTATTATTATTATATAATAAAGTTAATTAATTTTATTAATATATTATACAGGATCTTTTTCTAATGGGAGATTGGATTATAAGTGTTAGAGAATGGACTATTGTGAATCTATTTACTACGAAATATGTTCTAGAAACTAGTAGTTGGAACTAGGACTGTTTTGTAGGATTGTAGCATAGGATATGGAAAACTAGACTACGAACTAAGTTCTAGAAACTAGTAGTTGGAACTAGGACTGTTCTATGGGATTTTGGCATAGGATATGGAAAAACTAGACTACGAACTAAGTTCTAGAAACTAGTAGTTGGAACTAGGATTGTTGTATGGGATTTTGGCATAGGATATGGAAAAACTAGACTACGAACTAAGTTCTAGAAACTAGTAGTTGGAACTAGGATTGTTGTATGGGATTTTGGCATAGGATATGGAAAAACTAGACTACGAACTAAGTTCTAGAAACTAGTAGTTGGAACTAGGATTGTTGTATGGGATTTTGGCATAGGATATGGAAAAACTAGACTACGAACTAAGTTCTAGAAACTAGTAGTTGGAACTAGGATTGTTGTATGGGATTTTGGCATAGGATATGGAAAAACTAGACTACGAACTAAGTTCTAGAAACTAGTAGTTGGAACTAGGATTGTTTTGTGGGATTGTAGCATAGGATATGGAAAACTAGCCTACGAACTAAGTTCTAGAAACTAGTAGTTGGAACTAGGACTGTTCTGTGAGATTGTAGCATAGGATATGGAAAACTAGACTACGAACTAAGTTCTAGAAACTAGTAGTTTGAACTAAGACTTTTCTGTGGGATTTTGGCATAGGATATGGAAAACTAGAGCAAGATAAGTCTGTTAGTTCAGAAAAGTAACGGTATACACCGAGATTTGAGAGATAAAGCCTTGAAACACCTTAAAAAATGATAAAATATATGAAATTAAAATTAAATTTATCTTATTTGAGTTGGTTATGTGTTAGTATAATGTTAGAATCAATAAAAAATTAATCTGTCGAATACGTGGACAGCCATAGAGCTGGTAATGGAAACCTCCCATTTGTCCACGTATAGGACAGATTTGTCAGTTACTCAAGTTTCAACTCAAAATGGCGAAAAATGAGTAAAATGCAAATTTGTCGAATACGTCGACAGCCTATTAAGGCCCCATACAAATCTCCCATCTGTCCACAGATACAACATATTGGTCAATTATTATTTTTCTAAAAAAAATCTCATAAAAAAAGATGATCTGTCTTATACGTGGACAGCCTATTACAGCCCCATACAAATCTTCCATTTGTCCACATATACGACAAATTTACCAATCACTCAGATTTGTATGAAAATTACTAAATAACAAATAAAAAGCAAATCTGTCGAATACGTGGACAGCCTATTACAGCCCCATACAAATCTCCCATTTGTCCACACCTACCACAAATAGTCCGTATGACCCGAAACCAACAAAAAAAATTCCAAAATTTCAAAACATTATAACACAATGTGGCAACACTGGATCGCTATTACCTTTGGACCTTTGAACCGTTGAGCAAGGCAGAGAGTCAAAGCGCGGAGGGGGGCGTACGGCTTTGCAACCTGCCGGGCGCTGAGCTGCTGGGTCCAGAGGTCCGGAGCCCCCCTTGCCCTTCCCTTGGCGCAGTCAAAGGTGTGGCCTTGAGTGAGAAAGGCAGTGGAGCATTGGTTCGGCAAAGGTGAGCTAAGCGCGTTGTTGTATAAGCTTATAACGTCAAAACAAGCTCCCTATCTCAGTTGGCTTTTGCTGTCTTACCAAGAAACATAGTCTGGAAAGCTTCTTTACTTCTAACTTCTTCCTCTGTTTATTTCTCGTTAAATCTGCTCTTTAAGTGGACACGCACAAGAAAGGTAAGGCAGTTGAAATCTCACTGGCACCTTGATAGAGCTTGTTCGACCATCCATATCCGAGTTATATCAGGCATAACTGTTAAGACTATCTCTGTGCGGGTGATGTAGATAGCCAGGTTTTATTAACAGCTTGCCGGATAATGGAAATCAGTTAGCACGGCCCTAGGATAACTTTCGTTAACTATGGAGATAATCTCTCACTCAGGACTTAGTGCACTTTGTTCTCCACATACTAGGATATCTCAGTTAGTATTTATTATAGTCAGTGTTAATATTTAATTTTGATTTTATTAACATTGAACCAAACTAGGATGTTTATAAAAAATTGTATTATATTTTTAATAAATTTAGTGAATATTTATTTATATTATTTGGAACTATTCCCTAGTAGCCAAAGAGCAAAGTAATGGAAAGCGAGTCAGCGGTTCACCAAGATGGCGGGTGGATTCAGGGGCGGTGGAGGCAGCGCCCCTAGCGGAGAGGAGTGGAACCGCAGATTTCGCGGAAGCGAAACCTTCACTAGAAAGTCACCTTCCGGTCTCGAGTCCCGCTTCCGGTCAACACTTAGCGGAAGAAGACGCAGCCAACTTAAAAGTCCAGCAAACAAATCACGTCAGAACTATCACTCTCGCTTCGGAAGCCCGTAGTAGTTACATCACTGCCCCTGAAGCGACTAACGCTTACGAAGAGGCTTCCGAAGTCCGTAGTAGTTACGGCACAGCCCCTGAAGCGACTAACGCTTACGACGAGGCTTCCGAAGCCCGTAGTTCTTACGGCACAGCTCCTGAAGCGCGTAACGCCTACGACGAAGCTTCAGAAGCCCGTAGTACTTACGGAACAGTTCCTGAACCGCGTAACGCTTACGACGAAGCTTCAGAAGCCCGTAGTACTTACGGCACAGCCCCTGAAGCGCGTAACGCTTACGACGAAGCTTCAGAAGCGCGTAGTGCTTACGGAAGTGCCCCTGATGCGCCTAACGCTTACGACGATCACTCTGGACAACAGACGACGCAGAACCAGCACGAGATCTACGACCACCACCAGTTCTACGATCATCATCAGGGGCTGTACGTTCCGGAGCAGCACGGGGAGTCCCCTGATTCGGCGCAGTTGAATCAGGCGACTCACAGCGGGACAGACATCATGGAGGCGGCTATGGAAGAATCAGACGTACACAACCACACTTCGTATCTCGGAGATCGCCTGATTAAATTTCAGGCGACTCTGGCCAAACAAGTGGATCTGGACCCCGCCCCTGATTCATCGCCACAGGCGGGTATCTACATGCACGGGTACGAACTCGATACCCACAACCCTTCGGTAGCTACGGACGGTGGTTACGGCAACGTGATTGTCAACACTTCGCTACAGCCCTGCAGGCGTTGCAGTCGTTTACGTATCAGAGTATCTCGCCTACGTCTTCGGGAGTAGCGTACGAAGCAGCCAGTCCAGAGTCGGGGTATCAGTACTACCATAACCATAAGGAACCTTTGATCAAGGGTGAACCTGCTACCCTGTACGCAAAGATGGAGCTACCCCTTTACAAAAACGTCCCTCCATAGCGCAGGAGGACACGTATACTCTACCCCAACAGCATCTCCACCTCCGTACGATACCCTGAACTCGACACTGCATACCGCTACCTTGTACAGTGGTAGCAATCCCGGTATGGCTACGATTGCTTACGGTATCAGTGGTAGCACCTCTTCGGGTGTGGGTATTGAGCCCGGTACTGTGGTAACGGTAGGTGCTGGGTCTGGTTCAAAGCTGGACGGTATCAGTCTGCTACCCTGGACTGCTACCACTGCCACCCATCTGCCGGACTATACCATCCTAAACGGCTATAGTTACGGATCGTCTGCTACTACCCCACATTTGGTGACAATCGACAGTAGCACTGCCTCGCAGGATCTGAAGAGTTCCATGAATTCTGCGGGTAGCTACTCAGCGTATCAGTACGTACCAGGTAGCAGCCAGCCTGGATCTTCGTGGTACCCCGATGCCAGCTACCAAGTCCTGCCCAACGGAGAGATCCTACATAAAACTGATCCAGGTATTTATTATTATATAAATAATTATTATATATCAAAATTCAATAAAAATAGAATTAAATCACTGAATTTTAATAATATAATCTTAATATATGCTTAATATGTTGAAATATTTCAAATTAATATAAAATAGTGCAACGCCATCTAGCGGTGGAAATCTGAACTATTTTTAAAATTACTGCGTAAACAAACGCCGCGATGGCGTCACACGGAAAATTTCCTGACGAAATTTCCTGCCAGTGACACGTTTTTCTTATCTGTTAACTTAACCTGGATCTGTTTTTCAGTAAGTAATAGAGACATATATTTAATATTTTATAAGTTTTACGTAAATTTAGTATTATTAATGTTGGAAAAAGTATGAAAGAGTCCCCTAGCAAGGAAGAGTTGAGAGTACAGTTTGATTAAAGATGATAAAAGTGTGATAAAAGTTAATAACAGGTTGATAATAGTGATAACATAGTGATAATAGTGTGATAAGATGCTGATTATATCTTAATACAGTTTAAATGTGAAAATTAAGTTACTTTCCGAAGCTTCCCGAGTAACGTTTCCTACCAGTAGCTTATTGGTTTGTTGGGTTTGTTCCAAATGGTGCATGATTATCGTGGATTCAGCTAGATGATAGTGTGAAATCGGCCCACTTTCACACGGTTCGTATGCTTGAATTTTTTAAAGAACTTAGTCATGCAGTATTCAGCCCCTTATTCAGAGGGTTCCGTTTGAACAACTAAATTAGGTTCAGCTACTCTTCAGCTAGTGATTCAGAGGGAAGCTAGTGTTCAGCTACCTATTCATTCGGTAGTCAACCGTATGACTTTTCTATCAGGACGCCATTGATGAAAGTCTAATTCTACGGATGTACTTGGTTGTAGGGCTCCGTTTTCGGTCGGGGAAGTACTCTTCAGCTAGTGTTCAGCTACCTATTCATTCAGTACTCAACCGTATGACTTTCCTATCAGGACGCCATTGATGAAAATCTAATTCTACGGATGTATTTGGTTGTACGGCTCCATTTTTGATTGGGGAAGTACTCTTCAGCTAGTGTTCAGCTACCTATTCATTCGGTACTCAACCGTATGACTTTTCTATCAGGACGCCATTGATGAAAGTCTAATTCTACGGATGTATTTGGTTGTAGGGTCCATTTTTGATTGGGGAAATGCTCTTCAGCTAGTGTTCAGCTACCTGTTCATTCAGTACTCAACCGTATGACTTTCCTATCAGGACGCCATTGATGAAAGTCTAATTCTACGGATGTATCTGGTTTACGGCTCCATTTTTGATTGGGAAGTACTCCTCAGCTAGTGTTCAGCTACCTATTCATTCGGTACTCAACCGTATGACTTTTCTATCGGGGGACGCCATTGATGAAAGTCTAATTCTACGGATGTATTTGGTTGTAGGGGTCCATTTTTGATTGGGGAAATGCTCTTCAGCTAGTGTTCAGCTACCTGTTCATTCAGTACTCAACCGTATGACTTTCCTATCAGGACGCCATTGATGAAAGTCTAATTCTACGGATGTATTTGGTTGTAGGGGTCCATTTTTGATTGGGGAAATGCTCTTCAGCTAGTGTTCAGCTACCTGTTCATTCAGTACTCAACCGTATGACTTTCCTATCAGGACGCCATTGATGAAAGTCTAATTCTACGGATGTATCTGGTTTACGGCTCCATTTTTGATTGGGGAAGTACTCCTCAGCTAGTGTTCAGCTACCTATTCATTCGGTACTCAACCGTATGACTTTTCTATCGGGGACGCCATTGATGAAAGTCTAATTCTACGGATGTATTTGGTTGTAGGGGTCCATTTTTGATTGGGGAAATGCTCTTCAGCTAGTGTTCAGCTACCTGTTCATTCAGTACTCAACCGTATGACTTTCCTATCAGGACGCCATTGATGAAAGTCTAATTCTACGGATGTATCTGGTTTACGGCTCCATTTTTGATTGGGGAAGTACTCCTCAGCTAGTGTTCAGCTACCTATTCATTCGGTACTCAACCGTATGACTTTTCTATCGGGGGACGCCATTGATGAAAGTCTAATTCTACGGATGTATTTGGCTGTACGGCTCTAGTTTTGATTGGGGAAGTACTCTTCAGCTAGTGTTCAGCTACCTATTCATTCGTACTCAACCGTATGACTTTCCTATCAGGACGCCATTGATGAAAGTCTAATTCTACGGATGTATTTGGTTTTACGGCTCCATTTTTGGTTGGGGAAGATTTACGATGGTGCGTTAATGGTACGATGAGGTTGTTGTGTTGTTGTCTGAAAGCTTATGGCGACATGAAACAACTCAAAAAATACTACACAGGTTTCACCCGGAAATATACAACAAAATATCCCCGGCAAATTTTTGTAGAAAATATGTAAAAATGATAATTAGGGTTGTAGTAGTAGTAGTGGTAGTAGTAGTAATAGTAGTAATAGTAGTAGTAGTAAGTCAATTTAATGGTACTAATTGGAAAAATGAATATTGCTACTTGCTACTACTACTACTACTTCTACTGCAACTACTATTACCATTAATGCTGCTACTACTACTGCTACTACTATTACTATTACTGTTACTGCTACGACTGCTACTGGTATACTGTTGCTATTACAACAACTACTACTACTACTGCTATTGCTACTACTGCTGCTATTACTGCTACTATTACTACTACTACCACCACCACTACTACTACTTCTAGTCCTACTAGTTGTACTACTCCTACTCTACTGCTACTACTAATCCTCCTCCTCCTCATACTATTACCATTACACCGAATCCTCCTATTACTACTACTACTACTACTACTACTACTACTACTACTACTACTAACCCTCTTCCTCATACTATTACCACTACACCGAATCCTCCTCCTCATACTATTACCATTACACCGAATCCTCCTACTATTACTACTACTACTACCACTACTACTACTAATCCTCCTCCTCTTCTTAATACTATTTCCACTACTTGTTCTATTACTACTACTACTACTACTGCTACTTAACACACTATTCAATTCTAGACGATCCCGCGCTACTGGAGGGTCGGGAGTGCGCCAACTGCGGGACGATCGCGACGCCGCTGTGGCGTCGCGACGGCAACAACCACTACTTGTGCAACGCCTGCGGACTCTACAAATGCACCAACGGCATCAATCGACCCTTAGCTCAAGCACAAAGACCCAAACGACCACCCACTGGTGCTAATGTAAGCATTTACTAATTTTTACTTAGTAGCTTACTTAGTAGTTAGCTTACTTGATTGCTAAGCTGCTTATTTAGCAACTCACACCAGCTTGCCTTATGCTAATGCTTCGCTAACTAATTTACTAACTTAATTGTGGAAGGCTAATCGACTAACTCACTAGCGTGCTTGCTGACTTATTTACTAGTCTACTTGCTAACTGACTCGCTAACTTTAGAGCTTACTAACTTAGAAATCACTGTTTGCTACCTAACCTGCTAACTTCTCCTGTCTACTAACTTCACCCATTTGCTAAACTTATTCCTTGCTTACTTACTTTACTAACCTTTAGTCACTAGCTAACTCATCTCCGCACTTCTTACTTACTACTAGCTTCTCTACTTACTAACCGAAAGCCATTCGCATTGTCCATATACAAACTACTACTACTACTACTACTACTGCTGCTGCTACTACTACTACTACTACTACTACTGCTGCTGCTGCTACTACTACTACTACTACTACTACTACTACTGCCACTACTACCATTACTATTACTAATATTCTTACTACTACTAATACCACTACTATTACTACTACTGCTACTACTACTACTACTACTACTACCATGACTATAACTAATATTCCTACTAATACCACGCCTACTACTAATACCACTACTATTACTACTACTGCTACTACTACTACCATTACTATAACTAATATTACTACTAATACCACGCCTACTACTACTACTATTGCTACCACTGCTACTACTACTACTACCATTACTATTACTAATATTCCTACTAACACTACGACTACTACTTCTACTACTACTACTACTATTACTAACTATAATAATAATAACAGTACATTATAATTACAAACTACTACTAATATACTAGCATTAATATAACTATACAATCTATGAATAATGTACTATAACTTACACCTATTCCATCCATAACTGAACTAATAGCTGAACTATTTTCTACTTAACTATTTGTGATATGCAGAATGGTAACCGTCGCGCGGGTCTGACTTGTTCCAATTGCAGCACGACGACGACGACTCTGTGGCGCCGCAACAGTCAGGGAGAGCCCGTCTGCAATGCCTGTGGTCTCTACTTCAAACTGCACAACGTCAGTCGCCCTTTTTACATTTCACTTAGTTTAATTTAATTTCTAACTTAGAGTTAGATATTAGAGTTATTATGATTTAATTAGTTTATTACTATTATTAAGTTAATTAATAATTCATTCATTTAATTAATAGAGTTATTGTTCTTTAATTAGTCTATTATTATTATTATTAAGTTAATTAATTTATCATTATTATTAAATTAATTAATTAATTATAATTTAATTCTAATTAAGTTTTATTTTAATTAAATTTTCTCGTGATTTTGTGATTTATTCAAAGTTTTCTATTATTTTCTGCAAGAAGGTCCGAAACTTCGAGGAAAAGTGTACGAAGATTATTTGATAACATATGATAACATGGAGATAACAGGTTGATAACAGGTTGATAACAGTGATAACATGACCTAGGTGTACGAAGATTATTGTAAGTTTCGGACCCCTTGATTTTCTGTAACAGATAGTTAGTTTACTATTGTTAATAGTAATTTTAGTTTACTCTACTAATTTAGTTCGTTAGCAATTAGTAAGATTTAATTAATATTAATTAAGTTGAAATCCTATTTTTAAGTATTTTTTTGTTTTTTTCCTTGATCGGTGTTCAGGCCACTAACGGCCCATAACCCTAATAGTAGTAGTAGTACTAGTAGTAGTAGTAGTAGTAGTAGTAGTAGTAGTAGCACTAGTAGTAGTTTAGTAGTAGTATTAGTAGTAGTTTAGTAGTAGTAGTAGTAGTTTAGTAGTAGTAGTAGTAGTAGTAGTAGTTTAGTAGCAGTAGTAGTAGTAGTTTAGTAGTAGTAGTAGTAGTTTAGTAGTAGTAGTAGTAGTATTAGTAGTAGTAGTAGTAGTAGTAGTTTAGTAGTAGTAGTTTAGTAGTAAGTAGTAGTAGTTTAGTAGAAGTAGTAGTAGTAGTAGTTTAAGTAGTTAGGTTGGCCGTTAGTGTTTTTATAAGAAAGCTCCGTAGTGGATAAAAACTATCAACTATTTTTTTTCAATCTATAATTCACTGTCACTATTTAATAGTTTAGAGATAAACGAACTACTGAATTCCTCAGGAAAAAAAATTTCTGTTGAAGTACTTGGGTCAATTACTTGGGAAAATGGCGTGGGAAAATTCACCGGACCGTGGGAAAATTTTTGAAAAATCGTCAAAAAATAAATTAAATAATTATTTGCAATTCTGTTTCATTAATTAGTTTATTATTGTTATCGCAGGGGAAGGATAAACTGTCGTATGTGTGGACATTATGCAAAATCGCCTGCAGGATTATATGGCTGTCCACGTATACGACAGATTTGTCAAACACATTGTCAATAATGACTATACAGAATGATAGTAATGGGATGGTGAGGGAATAGAGAAACAAAGATAAATAGAATCTGTCGTATATGTGGACATCTTGCTAAATCGCCTGCAGGGTTATATGGCTGTCCACGTATTCGACAGATTTACCAAACACAGTGTTAATAATGACTATACAGAACAATAGTAACAGGATAAGGGAGTAGAGAAACCAAGAGAAATAAAATCTGTCGCATGTGTGGACATCATGCTAAATCGCCTGCAGGATTATAGGGCTGTCCACGTATACGACAGATTGTATTTCTCCTTGTTTCTCTTTTCACTTGCGTATACAGACAATATAACTATAGATATGACTAAATGTAAAACTTAATACATAAAGAAATAGAAAGCGAAAGAGAATAACAATAAAGAGATGGAGAGAGAGAGAGAGAGAAGGAGAGACGGACAGAGAATGAGAGGGAGAGAGAAAGAGACATGGGAATAGGAAGTAATAGTAGTAGAGAGAAAGAGAGAGAAGGACAGAGAAGAAGAGAGAAGGAGAGAGAGAGAAAGATAAAGAGAGACAGAGAGAAGGACAGAGAAAGAGAGAGAAGAAGAGGGAGAAAGAAGGAGAGAAAGAGAGAGAAGAAGAGAGAGAGAGAAAGAGAGAAGGAGAAAAGGACTGAGAAAGAGACCTGGGAATAGGAAGTAATAGCAGTAGAGAGAAGGAGAGACAGAGAGAGGGAGAGAGAAAGAGAGAAGGAAAGAGAAAGAGAGAGACAAGGAGAGAAGGACAGAGGGAGAAGGAGAGAGAAAGATGATGAAGAAAGAAAGATGAAGAGAAAGAGAGAAAAGGACAGAGAAGTAGAGAGAAAGAGAAAGAGAAAGAGAAGGAGAGGGAGACGGACAGAGAAAGGAAAAGAGAAAGAAGGAGAAAGAGAGAGAGAGAGAGAGACCTGGGAATAGGAAGTAATAGCAGTAGAGAGAAAGAAAGAAAAAAAGAGAGAGAAGGAGAGAAGAACAGAGAAGAAGAAGAAGAGAGAAAGAGAGTGAAGAAGAGAGAGAAAGAAGGAGAGAAAGAGAGAGAAGAAGAGAGAGAGAGAAGGACAGAGAAAGGAAAAGAGAGAGAAGGAGAGAGTGAAGGGCACGGAGAGAGAGAGAGAGAGAGGGAGAGAATGAGAAAGAGAGAGAAAGAGGAGGAGATATAGAGATGAATGATGATAGAAGAAGAAGAAGAGAGAGGGAGAGAGAAGGAAAGAAAGAGAGAGAGAGAGAGAGAGAGTGTGTCCATTAGAGAAAAGTAGCATGTCCAAACCGGAAGGCGATCCCGAATATCGATAGACCGGCGCCCACAGCCTTTCTTTACACGTTTCCATCTTGAGCAGAGAGACGCTTGACCTTTAACACACACACTCGCTCATTCAGTCAGTCACACAGTCAGGCAGTCAGTCAGTCAGTCACTTAGGCAGTCACCTACTCACTCACAAAGTCAGTCACACAGTCAGTCAATCAGTTACTCACTCACTTACTCACACAGTCAGTTACAAAGTCTGTCAGTCAGTTATTCACTCACCGAGTTACTCACTTTACTCACTCACACAGTCAGTTACATAGTCAGTCAGTAAGTTACTCACTATCACTTTTTCAATCAGTCATTCAGTCAATCACTCACTCGCTCAGTTACTCACTCACTCACTCAGTCACACAGTCAGTCAGTCAGTCATTCACTTACTCACACAGTTGGTCAATCGGTCAGTCAGTCACTAACTCACTTTTTCAGTCAGTCACTCTATCAGTCAGTCACTCGCTCAGTTACTCATTCACTTACTCACTCACTCACTCAGTCAGTCAGTCAGTCACTCAGTAACTCAGTCAGTCATACACTCACTCATTCAGTCAGTCATAACGTGCTCATTCAAACACTTCACTCACACACTTAGTCAGTCAGTCATACATTAATACTTGAGTTCCAAGGGGTCCGAAACTCCGAGGAAAAGTGTACGAAGATTATTTAATAACATGTGATAACACGGAGGTAACAGGTTGATAACAGTGATAACATGACCTTGGTTTACGAAGATTATTGGAAGTTTCGGACCCCTTGTTCAGTTCACACTGCACACTATTCTGGTATAACTTTGAGAGTAGCTATTTCTTCACGATATCATTTATTCCGATTGGGACTTATACTGGAATAAGTCTTGCAGTGTGGAACATAGTCTTAGACACGAGCAAATACACTCAGCATAGTAATAATAGTAATAATTGTAATAGTAGTAATAGTAATAGCAATATCGATAGTAGTGATAATAAACTTTTATGATACTGAATAATCATAGTAGTAGTAGTAGTAGTAGTAGTAGTAGTAGTAGCAGCAGTAATAGTAGTAGTAGTAGTGGGAGAAGAAATCGTAGAAAAAAGTAATAGTAGTATGATAGTAGCAGTGGTGGTGGTAGTAGTAATAGTAGTAATATTAGTAGTAGTAGTAGTAGTAGTAAAAGTAGTAGTAAAAGTAGTGATAGTAGTGGGAGAAGATATCGTAGAAAAAGTAATAGTAGTAAGATAGTAGCAGTGGTAGTAGTAGTAGTAATGGTAGAATAGTAGTAGTAGTAGTAGTAATAGTAGTAGTAGAAGGAATCGTAGACAAAGTAGTAGTAGTATGATAGTAATAATAGTAGTAGTAATAGTAGAAATAGTAGCAGTAATAGTAGTAGTAGCAGCTGTGGTAATAGTTAGTAGCATTAGTTGCAGTAGTAATAGTAGTAGTAGAAGGAATCGTAGAAAAAGTAATAGTAGTATGATAGTAATAGTAGTAGTAGTAGTAGTAGTAGCACTAGTAGTTGTAGCAGTAGGATTACTAGCACTAGTAGTAGTAGTAGTGTAGTATAGCGGTATAGTAGTTGTAGTAGTATAGTAGCAGTAATTATAGTAATAGTGACAATGTATTATCAGTGCACTAATTAATGTTATCTTGTTTTATAATCTGTTATCATCATGTTACCACTTGTTATCACCTGTTATCGTCATGTTATCACCTATTTCACCTTTACCCTCTCACAAATAACCAAGGGGTCCGAAACTCCGAGGAAAAGTGTACCAAGATGATCTAATAACATATGATAACACGGAGATAACAGGTTGATAACAGTGATAACACGGCCTGGGTGTACGGAGATTATTGGAAGTTTCGGACCCCCCTTGCAAATAACAGTTACTAATTTTTTTCCTTCTTAACTGATTCAAGTAGTTAATGATAGTTTTGTCAACTATTAGCAAAATTTCAGGTAAATCAGGTTTTTTCCCAACTTGACAATGGCGGGATTCCCTGACTCATTAAAATTAACGAGCACTTGGAAATTTTTAAGAATCAGATTCCCAGATTCAAGAATCTTTCTCAAGATTCACATCGATAATCGAACATTTTCTACATTTTCCCTTTTTTTACAAAAACTTCACAGTATGTGTGCAATCAAAATTCCTTCACGAAATTTCCCCGCGCCCGAAAACCAAGAATCAGTACGCAGTTCCAAATTTCACCGCTAGATGGCGCTGTACGCAGCCCCTTCCAAAATTCACGAAGCGCGCGCATTTCGAATTTGCTATTTTCTCTCGCTCTCTCTCTACTCTCTACTCTTTTTTTCCTTTTGATTTTTTTCCCTCCTCTTTTCCCCGAAAAAAGGGGAAAACAAGGCATTAGGGATGTTTTATAGTCGTGTAAAGGAGGGGAAAAAAAAAGAGTCGATTCGCTTGTATGATCGTCTGTGCCGGTGGAAAATCGGGTACCGTGAAACGTTCAATAAATTGTTGAGGGACCCGAGTTACAGACTTACCGGAGCCGGCGCCGTAAAGTGGCTTTCCGTGTTACACGGTAAACTTGAAGTCCGCACTCCTCATCCGCCTCCACCTACCACTTATTCACCCACTTTTTCAACTACTACATTTATATGTTTATTTCAAGTATATTATTATATGAATTCATTATTATATGATTATTTATTATATTATTATTATTAATTATTTATATGAATTCAAATATAGAAAAGTACTATTTATTATTCATTTTTCTTAGTTTAATGTTTTTTTAGAATATTTAATGTAATCTTATTTTATTAAAATTAATTTAATTTACAAAATTAACTTTTTCAACTACTACATTTATATGTTTATTTCAAGTATATTATTATATGAATTCATTATTATATGACTATATATTATTTAATATATTATTATTATTTATTATATTATTATTATTTATTATATCATTATTATTAATTATTATTATATTATTACTAATTATTAATTATATTATTATTATTTATTATATTGTCATTAGTAATTATATTATTAACTATATTATTATTATTAAATATTTACAGGAATTAAAATATAGAAGATTATAATTTATTATTATATTTTCTTATTTTAATGTTTTTTTAGAATATTTAATTTAATTATTTATTATAATTTATTTATTTCTTATTTTACTGTTTCAGTCTTATTTTTGTTCTCGGAGATCGGGTGTGCAGATTAGCAGCAACCCACACAAGCAGAACACAGTTTACAACCGCAACCAAACGACCCACAGTTAATTAAGCAATAAAACAAACCTTCATATCTTCTTCACTCAACCCCAGCAGTAAATTAAGGATAGTTTCAGGACCCTGAAAATATCCTGAAAAGTAGATTTTGCCAGGATGCCAATCAGGGACTCTGAGTGCTGTGAAATTGGCCTACTTCCAGGGTGTTCAGGATCCTGAAAATATCCTGAAAAGGACGTTTTCAGTATGCCAATCAGGACTCTGAGTGCTATGAATTGGTTCACTTCCAGGGTGTTCAGGACCCTGAAACTATCCTCAAAAGTACGTTTTGCCAGGATGCCAATCAGGACTCTGAGTGCTGTGAAATTGACCCATTTCCAGGGTGTTCAGGACCCTGAAAATATCCTGAAAAAGGGCATTTTCAGGATGCCAGTCAGGACTCTGAGTGCTGTGAAACTGGCAGGGTGTTCAGGACTCTTAACATTGGAATGCCTGAATAATACATGTTCAGGGTATTTATCAGCGTCCTGAAAAAAACGCTTTTCAGGATACTTAATGGTGCCCTCAATAATCAAGATTCACAATTTTCGGCGCAATTTTATTTTTACTCATCCACGGTCGGACGTGGTTCAGGGTATTCAGGATATGTTACGGATATCGTTCAGGATGTAGCCGAGATCCTTAATTTTCCGCTGGGTCAACCAATTACTTAATACCAAATAATTCCATGAAATTAACACAGGTTATGTTATCCGTAGTTATCATCATGTTATCCCTGTATTATGGACGTGTTATCCTGGTTTATAATGGTGTAACGACAAATGGGACAAGTCCAAGGGGTCCGAAACTCCGAGGAAAAGTGTACGAAGATTACCTGATAACATATAATAACACGGAGATAACATGAAGATAACAGGATGATAACAGTGATAACATGACCGAGGTGTACGAAGATTATTGGGAGTTTCGGACCCCTTGGACAAGTCCAATGGCGATCAACTAATTACCTAAATATAAAATAATTCGTGAAATTAACACAGGTTATGTTATCCGTGGTTATCATCATGTTATTAATGTATTATGGACCTGTTATCCTGGTTTATATTAGTGTCCCCGACTGAAAATTCTCATAGAGTGTGTAGAATTTGGAACTGAGACTCAGTGAGATCTCAATGAGACCTCACAACTTTTTTGGAATTTCTCATTGAGATCTCACTGAGTCTCATAACTTTTTTGGGAGTTTCTCACTAAGTCTCACAACTCTTAATGGAGTTTCTCACTGAGATCTCACAACTTTCTTGGAGTTTCTACTGAGTCTCACAACTTTTTGGGAGTTTCTCACTGAGATCTCATAACTTCTTGGAGTTTCTCACTGAGATCTCACTGAGTCTCACAACTCTTAGTGGAGTTTCTCTCTGAGTCTCATAACTTTTTTTGGAGTTTCTCACTGAGATCTCACCGAGTCTCATAACTTTTTTGAAGTTTCTCACTGAGATCTCACTGAGTCTCATAACTCTTAATGGAGTTTCTCACTGAGATCTCACCGAGTCTCACAACTCTTAATGGAGTTTCTCACTGAGATCTCACAACTTTTTTGAAGTTTCTCACTGAGTCTCACAACTCTTAATGGAGTTTCTCACTGAATCTCACAACCTTTTTTGAAGTTTCTCACTGAGTCTCATAACTTTTTTGGAATTTCTCACTGAGTCTCACAACTTTTTGGGGATTTTCTCACTGAGATCTCACTGAGTCTCTGTTCCAAATTCTACACACTTTATCAGAATTCTCAGTCGGGTCACGACAAACGGGATAAGTCGAATGGCGATCAACTAATTACCTAAATACAGAATTATTCATTAAATTAACATGGGTTATGTTATCCGTGGTTATTATCATGTTACTACTACTACAATTGTTCAGGATGTAGCCGAGATCCTTAATTTTCCGCTGGGTCAACTAATTATTTAATACAAAATAATTCCATGAAAACTAACACAGGTTATGTTATCCGTGGTTATTATCATGTTATTACTGTATTATGGACGTGTTATCCTGGTTTATAATGGCGTCACGACAAATGGGACAAGTCAAACAGCGATTTGCGAGGACATTACTTTGCAATTGAAGCCACAACTTTCTAATAAGATAGTAACATGTTCTACCCAGTGTTTCCAACTTTTCGATTTTTCATTTTTCCCCTCTTTCCCTTATCTTTCCCCTTTTCCCCCCTCCGTGCAAGAATATACAGAGTCTAGATTTCCTCTTTACTCTCTTCTCCTCTTCTTCCCTTATGTTTCCCCTTTTTCCCCCCTCCGTGCAAGAATATATACAGAGTCTAGATTTCCTCTTTACCCTCTTCTCTTTTTCTTCCCTTATCTTTCCCCTTTTTCCCCCCTCCGTGCAAGACTATATACAGGGTCTAGATTTCTTCTTTACTCTCTTCTCTTCTTCTTCCCTTATCTTTCCCCTTTTCCCCCCTTCCGTGCAAGAATATATACATGGTCTAGATTTCCTCTTTACCCTTCTTCTTTTCTTCTTCCCTTTTCAGACCCCATTTCCCCCTTTTCCGGGGAATTTCCCTGCAAAAGTGGAAACATTGGATATAATCAGCATCTTATCACGCTTCCATTTTCCCCTCTTCTCTTATCTTTCCCCTTTTTCCCCCTCCGTACAAGAATATATACAGAGTCAAGATTTCCTCTCCACTCTCTTCTCTTCTTCTTCCCTTATCTTTCCCCTTTTTCCCCCTTTTCAGGGAATTTCCCTGCGAAAGTCGAAACACTGGTTCTACTGCAAAAACCAGATATGAAGAAAATACTACAAAAAAAGTAGCTTTGCTCTTTTTTGGCAAAATACAGTTATTTGCAGACATATTTCGTGACTAATTATAATAAACTCTAATTAGTTTAAATCAATAGTATGATAATAAAATAATAATATTAAATAATTCAAAGAATATAATATAACAATAACATAACATAATATAATAATTAAATATGAATAATAACAAAATAATAATAAAACAGTAATGAAATAATAAAAACAATAATATTAAATAATTAAAACAGTATAATATAACAATAATATAACATAATATATAACAATTAAATATAAATAATAGCAAAATAATGATAAAATAATAAATAATAAGAAGAACAATAATATTAAATAATTAATACAATATAATATAACAATAACATAACATGACAATTAAATATAAATAATAGCAAAATAATGATAAAATAATAAATAATACTAAAAACAATAATATTAAATAATTAAAAGAATATAATACAACAATAACATAACATAATACAACAATTAAATATAAATAATAATAAAATAGTAAATAACGATATAAACAATAGTATTAAATAACTAAAACAATAAAATATAACAATAACATAGCATAATATAACAATTAAATATAAATAATGATAAAAAAATAATATTAAATAATTAAAAGAATATAATATAACAATAACATAACATAATATAACAATTAAATATAAATAATTAAAAAAATATAATAGAACAATAACATAATATAATAATTAAATATCGAAAATAATAGAATAATGAATAATAATAAATAATTAATACAATATAACATAACGATAACACAACAGAATACAACAATTAAATATCAATAATTAAAACAATAATATTACAATAAAATTTGATTTTTTTTTGGGCTTTTGATAGGTGAACAGACCTTTAACGATGAAAAAGGAAGGAATCCAAACACGGAAACGCAAACCTAAAAGTAACGGAGCCACTCCGTCAGAGAAGATGAAGCGTACAGGTAATTTATACGTTTACCTGTTTCCATAAAGGCGCACCTCTCTATAGCGGACACTGTTATCAAATCATCTGTAAATAATTTGGAAACTTTTTTAGTACCAAAATGTTTCTCGAATTTTTCTACGTTTTTTAAGCACTTTTTCAGGAGATTTAAGAGTGTTTTCGTATTTTATACGTCTGTCCGTAGTAGCGAGGTAGGACGCGCCTCTCTATAGCGGACAGTGTTGTTAAATCAGCTTCAAATAATTTTATAACTTTCTTGGCATCAAAATTTTTCCCGAATTTTTCTACGATTTTTCAGCACTTTTTCAGGATATTTAGAGTATTTACGTATTTTTACCCGACTGTCCGTAGTAGCGAAGCTGGTACTCCAGTAACTTTTTTCTTTATATAATTATATATATATAATATATTTCTTGTATAATATAATTCTAATATTAAATATAATTAATAATATATAATAAATATAATATATTTCTTGTATGATTATATATTTCTTGTATAATTAAATTATAATATTAAATATAATTAATAATATAGAATAAATATAATATATTCCTTTAATGAATAATTAATAAATTTAATTATTAACTATTTTTATTAAAGGTGGAAAGAATTCACTCGATTCCAGTCATTCGCATCAACCGACTGAATTAACTTACACCATTGACTACAGTGAAGCTCAGGACGAACTTCATAATGTCTCGGGTAACCTCAATTTTAATAAATTTTAATTAATTAAGTATTTTTTTATCGTTACTTAGTTAATTTTAATTATTAGTATTATTTATTATTATTATATTTATTATATTAATTATTTTATTAGTTATTTTATTAGTTAATTTTAATTTTAATAAATTTTAATTAAGTAAGTAATTTTTTATCATTACTCATTTAATTATAATTATTAGTATTATTTATTGAAGCGTGTCCGGTCCTCAATAGTATTATTTATTATTATTATATATATTATATATTATATTAATTATTTTATTAGTTAATTTTAATTTTAATAAATTTTAATTAATTAAGTAATTTTTTATCATTACTTAGAGTATTTTGATTATTAGTATTTATTATTATATATATATTATATATTATTTGTTATATTAATAATTTTAATAGTTAATTTTAATTATAAGTATTATTATTATATGTATTATATATTATTTATTATATTATTTATTTTATTAGTTAATTTTAATTTGAATAAATTTCAATTAAAATTAAATTAATTAAATATCATTTCTAGTGTAAAATCTTAGTAAATCAACTAATGTGCAAATTTTTATACAAATTCAGTCCAATTTATCGTTGTAAGTTATTATTATTAAATTGTATATTGTAAACCATAGTATACAATCCCAGCGGAAAATTAAGGATGTCGGCTACATCCTGAACGATATCCGTAACATATCCTGAATACCCTGAACCACGTCCGATCGTGGATGAGTACAAAAAAAAATTGTGTTGAGAATTGTAAATCTTGATCATTCAGGGTACCATTAAGTATCCTTAAAAGCGTTTTTTTCAGGACGCTGTTAAGTACCCTGAACATGTATTATTCAGGCATTCCAATGTTAGTGTCCTGAACACCCTGGAAGTGGGCCAACTTCACTGAACTCAGAGTCCTGATTGGCATCCTGAAAATGTACTTTTCAGGGTACTTTCAGGGTCCTGAAACTATCCTTAATTTTCTGCTGGGATAGTAAGTAAACATAGAGATGACTGTACACAGTATATAAGAGGGTATAACAAGTGTTGTAGTGATTTCTGAGTGGACTAAAAAAGATAACGGTCTAGAAAATATTAGTAGTAGTAGTAGTAGATGGAGGAGGAGGAGGAGGAGGAGTAGTAGTAATAGTAGTAGAACAGTGGTAACATTATTAATTGTAGTACCATTAATAGTAGCAGCAGTCGCAGTATTAGTAGTAGTGTAGTAGAAGAAGAAGAAGAAGTAGTAGTAGAAAATGTTAAGGATAGGTTAATAAATAACAAGAATTTATTATATTATTTTTATTCAGTGTTTCCAAATTTACAGGGAAATTCCCTGAAAAAGGGGGGGAAATGGGGTCTGAAAAGGGAAGAAGAAGAGAAGAGAGTAGAGAGGAAATCTAGACCCTGTATATTCTTGCACGGAGGGGGAAAAAGGGGAAAGATAAGGGAAGAGGGGAAAATGGAAAATTGAAAAGTGGAAAGACTGTTGTTATTAGTTGTGTATAAGAGTAGCACTAAGTCTTAAGTCTTAAGTAAGTGGATGAGTAGTAAAAGTAGCATTGGTAGTAGTAGTAGTAGTAGCATTAGTAGTAGTATAGTAGAAGTAGTAGTAGTAGTAGTAGTAGTATAGTAGTATAGTAGAAGTAGTAGTAGTAGTAGTAGTAGTAGCATTAGTAGTAGTAGTATAGTAGAAGTAGTAGTAGTAGTAGTAGTAGTATAGTAGTATAGTAGAAGTAGTAGTAGTAGTAGTAGTAGCATTAGTAGTAGTAGTATAGTAGAAGTAGTAGTAGTAGTAGTAGTAGTATAGTAGTATAGTAGAAGTAGTAGTAGTAGTAGTAGTAGCATTAGTAGTAGTAGTATAGTAGAAGAAGAAGTAGTAGTAGTAGTATAGTAGAAGTAGTAGTAGTATAATAGTAGTAGTAGTATAGTAGTAGAAGAAGTAGTAGTAGTAGTATAGTAGAAGTAGTAGTAGTATAATAGTAGTAGTAGTAGTAGCATTGTAGTAGTAGTATATGAGTGTTATATTAACAACAAATGATACTGATATACGATGAAATGTTGATGATAGGACATTTGCTGGGTGGAGGAAGTCTGTCTGGAGCAAGCGCGGTGATCCATTACTCGTCGGCGACAGGCGGGAATCTGGAGGGTGTGGCTTCCATCAGTCCCGGTCCCGGCGCTGCTGCTTCTTCCGGTGTCCATTCGCCGCTACAACTGCCCACCACGGACCTCATCAACAAGCGCACACTCAACATGTACGAATATTGTTTTGTAGTAGTAGTAGTAGATGGAGTAGTAGGTGAAGGAGTAGTAGTAAAAGTAGCATTAGTTAGTAGTAGTAGTACATGGAGTAGTAGTAGGAGTAGTAGTAGCAGTAGTAATAGTAGTAGGTGGAGGAGTAGTAAAAGTAGCATTAGTAGGAGTAGTAGTAGTAGTAGTAGTAGTAGTAGAACAGTGGTAACAGTATTAATTGTAATAGCACTAATAGTAGCAGTAGTAGCAGTAGTAGTAGTAGTAGTAGTAGTAGTTATAGTAGTAGGAGTAGTAGTAGTAATAGTAATAGTAGAGGAGTAGTATTAGTAGCAGTAGTAGGAGTACCGCTAATAGTAACAATAGTATAGTACAGTAGTATAACAGCACTAATAGTATCAAGAGTAGTAACTGTAGCAGTAGCAGTAGTAGTGTTTGTAGTGCTTCTACTACTACTACTACCACTACTACCACTACTACTTTTATCATTATCCACTTAATTCTAATTACTACTTCAACTAATCCAGAATCCCATCGTTGGAGCCGATCACTTTGAATCCTGTCCGTCTGCAGTCGCCTCTTCTATCCTCCAACATCCACAACGAAGATTCACCTGTGGACAAAATGTAGAAGATCCATTCATCCATCTATTCATCCATCCATTCATCCATCCAAAACTTAATTCACATTAAATCTTACACCATTCATTTATATTCGTCATAGTTATATCCTTATAACTATCTATACAGTCCCAAGTTTGTATACTCTTTTCCATGTTTTCACTAATATTATTCAGTTCCTATATTAAAGACATTAGCAAAGAAAGTATCCACCTTGATTAAAGTACAGTCGTGAGCAAAAAAAAATCTACTGTGGTTATCAATCGAGGTCAAAACAAGGTCAAGGGACCCTTAAACAATGTTAGGTCACTTGAATTTTCACCCTTGTTTGTCTGAACTTGTCTGCTACTGTAGCTATTAATCGAGGTCAAACAAGGTCAAGGAACCTTAAACCACATTAGGTCACCATGTTTGCCTGAAGTTGTCTACTAGTGTAGCTATCAATCAAGGTCAAAACAAGGTCAAGGAACCTTAAACAACCTTAGGTCACTTGAATTTTCACCCATTTAACCGCTGTAGTAAGTAGAAAAGCTCAGGGCAAAACCGCCATTCTCTATTCTAGGTTTGGGCACTACGATAGAGGTCAAATCGAGGTCAAAAACAAGGTCAAGGAAGCCTTAAACCACGTTAGGTCACCTTGTTTGCTTGAACTTGTCTGCTACTGTACGTATCAATCAAGGTCAAAAACAAGGTCAAGGAACCTTAAACCACGTTAGGTCACCTTGTTTGCCTGAACTTGTCTACTACTGTAACTATCAATCAAGGTCAAAAACAAGGTCAAGGAACCCTAAACCACGTTAGGTCACCTTGTTTGCCTGAACTTGTCTACTACTGTACCTATCAATCAAGGTCAAAACAAGGTCAAGGAACCTTAAGCAACCTTAGGTCACTTGAATTTTCACCCATTTGACCGCTATAGTAAGTAGAAAAGCTCAGGCAAAAGCGCATTCTCTATTCTAGGTTTGAGCACTACCATAGAGGTCAAATCGAGGTCAAAACAAGGTCAAGGACCCTTAAGCAACCTTAGGTCACTTGAATTTTCACCCATTTGACCGCTATAGTAAGTAGAAAAGCTCTGGCAAAAGCGCCATTCTCTATTCTAGGTTTGAGCACTACCATAGAGGTCAAATCGAGGTCAAAACAAGGTCAAGGACCCTTAAGCAACCTTAGGTCACTTGAATTTTCACCCATTTGACCGCTATAGTAAGTAGAAAAGCTCTGGCAAAAGCGCCATTCTCTATTCTAGGCTTGAGCACTAGCATAGAGGTCAAATCGAGGTCAAAACAAGGTCAAGGTACCTTAAACAACCTTAGGTCACTTTAATTTTCACCCATTTGACCGCTATAGTAAGTAGAAAAGCTCAGGCAAAAGCACCGTTCTCTATTCTAGGTTTGAGCACTACCATAGAGGTCAAATCGAGGTCAAAACAAGGTCAAGGTACCTTAAGCAACCTTAGGTCACTTGAATTTTCACCCATTTCACCGCTAAAGTAGTAGACAAGCTCAGGCAAAAGCGCCATTCTCTATTCTAGGTTTGAGCACTACCATAGAGGTCAAATCGAGGTCAAAACAAGGTCAAGGACCCTTAAGCAACCTTAGGTCACTTTAATTTTTCACCCATTTGACCGCTGTAGTAAGTAGAAAAGCTCTGGCAAAAGCGCCATTCTCTATTCTAGGTTTGAGCACTACCATAGAGGTCAAGTCGAGGTCAAAAACAAGGTCAAGGTACTTTAAGCAACCTTAGGTCACTTTAATTTTCACCCATTTGACCACTATAGTAAGTAGAAAAGCTCAGGCAAAAGTGCTATTCTCTAGTCTAGGCTTGAGCACTACCATAGAGGTCAAATCGAGGTCAAACAAGGTCAAGGAACCTTAAGCAACCTTAGGTCACTTTAATTTTCACGCTTGTTATATCACTTTGACTATTATAGTAATGGACAAGTTCATTCTAGATCAACTTTTCTTTAGTTCGCCTCGACTGGAAATTCTCATGGAGTATGTAGAATTTGGAACTGAGACTCACCTGAGATCTCACAACTTTCTAGAGTTTCTTACTGAGATCTCACTGAGTCTCTGTTCCAAATTCTACATACTCTATGAGAATTTCCAGTCAGGTCAGGTGGATACTTTTTGTTCTGCTCGTGACTGTACAATTCAGTGCCCATTTAAGTTTTTTTCAGTGCAGTGTCACTATGAACTATGATTAGTTTTATTTTTCAGTTCCCGATATAAATTCAGTGTCCTGAATGTTACTATTTCTCGTGTAATGTTAACTATTGACTATCAACTAGTCCCGTTCATGAAATATTTGCTGTAATTATCATTAAATTTAAGTCAGTTTAGCAGCAAAAGCGAAAAATATACAAAGTGGGAAATATGAATAGAAGTGTAATATTCTATTGGTTTTTGTAAATCTGTCGTATGCGTGGACAGCCATAAGACTGTATGGGCGATTTAGATCTACTGTACACAGATACGGCAGATTCACTTCATCATTTTTATTATAATTGTCTAACACTGCATTTCTCGGATCTGTCGTATACGTGGACAGCCTTAAGACTCTATAGGGATTTACCTTACTGTCCACAGATACGACAGATTCACTTCATATCATTACTAACACTGCATTTCACAAATCTGCCATATGCGTGGACAGCCTTAAGACTCTATAGACAATTTAGACGTACTGTCCACAGATACGACAGATTCAGTTCATCATTATTATTATCATTATACTAACACTGCATTTCACAAATCTGTCGTATGCGTGGACAGCCATAAGACTCTATAGACAATTTAGACCTACTGTCCACAGATACGACAGATTTATGTTACTCCTATTACTATACTGGCGCCATATGGTTTACATAGGCGTTCTGCTACAAAGTTTGGCTTCTTCGATAATCGATTATCGATTATCGATTATCGATGTACGGTAATTATCGGGGAAGGTATTTTGATGGAAGAATCGAGTGGAAAAGGTCGAAAATGTGATGACAGAAACGGATAAAAATAGATAAGAGGACAACGATTTGTATTGGGTCGTGCTCAGACGCCATTAAAAACTACTTAATGACTTTGTTTTCAAACTACTAACTATTCAACATCCAAACTATCCACGAGCCAAATAATATAAAGGCAAATAAAATAACAGCGAACCCAATCTGTCGTATGTGTGGACACTTATATTAATTTGCACCGCAAAACGGATACGAGCCAATAAAACATTAATAACTTTATAACAGCAAACCGAATCTGTCGTATGTGTGGACACTTGGATTAATTTGCACGGATATGAGCCACTATAAGAGCAAACCGAATCTGTCGTATGTGTGGACACTTGGATTAATTTGCACGGATATGAGCCACTATAAGAGCAAACCGAATCTGTCGTATCTGTGGACACTGAGGTTAATTTGCACCGCAGAACGGATACGAGACAATATAAGAGCAAAGCGAATCTGTCGTATGTGTGGACACTTATATTATTTTGCACCGTAGAACGGATACGAGCCAATATAAGAGCAAAGCGAATCTGTCGTATGTGTGGACACTTGGGTTAATTTGCACCGCAGAACGGATACGAGCCAAACCTTTATAAGAGCAAACCGAATCTGTCGTATGTGTGGACACTTATATTAATTTGCACCGCAAAACGAATACGAGCCAATATAAGAGCGAATCGAATCTGTCGTATGTGTGGACACTTATATTATTTTGCACTGCAAAACGAATACGAGCCAAAATAAGAGTAAACCGAATCTGTCGTATCTGTGGACACGGGGGTTGATTTGCACCGCAGAACGGATACGAGCCAATATAAGAGCAAAGCGAATCTGTCGTATGTGTGGACACTTGGGTTAATTTGCACCGCAAAACGGATACGAGCCAAACCTTTATAAGAGCAAACCGAATCTGCCGTATCTGTGGACACTTAGGTTAATTTGCCATCACAGTCTCACAGCTGTCCACGTATACGACAGATTAATCATCATATCATAATTCATATATCATTTATATTTATCAGCCATAAGATTCTACAGGCGATTTACCTTACTGTCCACAGATACGACAGATTCACTTCGTATCATTACTAACACTGCATTTCACAAATCTGTCGTATGCGTGGACAGCCATAAGACTCTATAGGCAATTTACCTTACTGTCCACAGATGCAGCAGATTCATTTCATCATTTACATTATCATCACTAAACACTGCATTTCACAAATCTGTCGTATGCGTGGACAGCCATAAGACTCTATAGGTAATTTACCTTACTGTCCACAGATGCAGCAGATTCACTTCATCATTTACATTATCATTACTAACAGTGCATTTCACAAATCTGTCGTATGCGTGGACAGCCATGATACTCTATAGGCAATTTACCTTACTGTGGTCACTTATCTGTGGACACTTAGGTTAATTTGCCATCACAGTCTTACAGCTGTCCACGTATACGACAGATTTATCCAATCAAGTATTTATAAAAAATTAATAAATATTTAATATAGCAATATATTTTCAAGACACAAATGTAAACAAAGCGCGTTCTACGGCCGGAGAACGCCTCTGCGAGTCACGTGGGTGGAGCTAGCGTCGTGATTGGTCGAGGCGCCAACCAATAGAAACGCTCGCTGATTTTTTTGAATTCTTCCCGCCTCTTTTTCGGTGGCGGGACGCATTTCCTTCTGCTTCACTAAACTTTCCGCTTTCAGTTGGCCTTCTGCATTTCAGGAGGAAATAACGTCCTGAATTCTTATTCCTCCTCATCTGTTTTTTCATCATTAATCGTGTGAATACTGAATAAACTACTGAAAACTATCACTGAATTAATTACTGAATTTTTGAAAAATAAAAAGTGCGCCATTTTTCAAATTAACGGACAACATTTTTTGATAGCGCAGTTTGCCGTTTTGCGTATTGTGCGAAAATTTGTAAAAAAAAGTTAAAAGGTAAGTTCTTGTAGTTAAAGTTAATTGTAATTAAAATTATTTTATTTTATAATAATTTGGTTAAAATAACCGTAAAAATTTGCCGTCGATAACTACTAACTACTAAAACTATCAACCAGAATCTTACTATTATTTTGATAAATTAATTAAATTGTCAATTAATTAAATTTCATAGTCTTTATAATTATAATACAATTAATTTTAACTTTTAATAATTTTTAATATAATAATTATAATGATAATAAAAATTTTAATCTTTCACAAGCTACTATGACTATTACTATTAGTATTACTACTACTGCTACTTTTGCTACCGTGCTATTATACCAAAATGGTACTAATGATTGCCGCCTATTGCTACTTTGTTTCAAATCATAATTACATTACAATACTTAAATTGTATCATCGACTATATTGTAATAAATACAATTTTTTGTAGTTACCCGATAAAAAAGTCATACGGTTGAGTACCGAATGACTAGGTAGCTGAACACTAGCTTCCCTCTGAATCACTAGCTGAATAATAGCCGAACTGACTGTATTGTTGCTAAAACTGAACCCTCTGAATATGGGCTTGAACACTGCATGACTTAAGTGTTGAAAAATTCAAGCGTACGAACCATGTGAAAGTAGGCCAGTTTCACACTATCACCTAGCTGAATCCATGATAGTCATGCACCATTCAGACGGTCATTCAGACGTATGGCTAGGACATCACTTTTCTGTAGTTACACTATTTGATTGCACTTTTATTGATACTTCATTCACATTATGATTACAGGATTAAATACAATACAATATTATAACTAATACTAATACAATTATACGGTTCGGTAGCAAGGTACAAAACGTATACGACAACAAGACGAAAAAGTATATTTTACGTATCATTAATATCCAAATTGATATTAATGTCTTAAAGTTTAAAATTATTTATTGCACATGTCCAATTAATCTATTGATTAATATTTTAATTTTATTCTTATAAAATTAATATTTTATTATTATTCCTGAAGAATTAATGTTTATTAATTAAACATAATCAATCAATAGCCAATATTAACAATAATTAACATTATTAAATATTAAGAACCATAATCAATAACAATTAAATAATAAATATTTTTTAATTCCCTATTAAATCAAAATTAATTAAATTAATTAAATTACTTAAATTTAAAAATTTAATCACATTAAATATTTAAATTTCGATCACGTACATGTGCCTCTATAGCTCAGTGGCAGAGCACTGGTCTTGTAAACCAGGGGTCCTGAGTTCAATCCTCAGTGGGGGCAATACTTTTTTTTCGCACCCGATTTTTCTGTTATCATCCTTTTATTCATGTTATCATCACATTTTATTATATTATACACTGTTATCTTATTTTCATAATTTGTCACCTCTGTAGACTATCGCCCATTTCAAGTATATTTGATCAATGGAGCTGCCCAGCCTAGTATAAGTTATCCGAGCTTTGCTTTGTTTCTCAGCTATCATCCAAGGTTATCAATGCCCCTGTAGCTCAGTGGTAGAGCACTGGTCTCGTAAACCAGGGGTCCTGAGTTCAATCCTCAGTGGGGGCATTTAATTTTATTATATTTAACTTATCCCCATTTACAGCATTCAGTTATTATCGCTTGTTATAGTGCTTCCACTTCTAGTTTTTCCCTTCTCCCGTTTTCCCTTATTTCCCCCTTTTTCCCCTCCGCACTAGAATACAAAGCGTACACCTAGATTTTCCCTCGTCCCTTATGTTTCCCTTCTCAGGCCCCATTTCCCCCTTTTTTCAGGAAATTTCCCTGCAAAGTGGAAACACTGGCTTGTTACGAATTCTATCCTTCTTACCATCAAGTGATCATCTATTAGTAAACTTAAAATACCGTATTACCTACACTGATACGTAGGGATACTATTTATAACTTATTATTCTTACCAATATACCTATACCCTTTTACCTGTGCAAGGTATCGGAACGTATCGAGGCATTATCAGCTATTAGTAAACTTTAAATACCATATTGCGTATTTTGATTCGTAGGAATACTATTTGTAACTATTATTCTTACCAATATACCTATACCCTTTTACCTGTGCAAGGTATCGGAAAGTATCGAGGCCCCTGTAGCTCAGTGGTAGAGCACTGGTCTCGTAAACCAGGGGTCCTGAGTTCAATCCTCAGTGGGGGCATTTAATTTTACTGCAATTTACAATTCATTCATAAATTACCGTGGTATCGATACCTTATACACTATCACTATAGCTACTTAAAGCAGAGTGAAAAAGTATCATCCATGGTTACTACTTTATTATCTTAGGTTATTACTGCCTTCTAAAGTGAACACTACAAGGGGTCCGAAACTTCCAATAATCTTCGTACACCTAGGCCGTGTTATCACTGTTGTCATCCTGTTATCTCCATGTTATCTCCGTGTTATCGTATGTTATCAAATAGTCTTCGTACACTTTTCCTCGAAGTTTCGGACCCCTTGTACTTGTCGTTATTACAGCTTACCATTACTATTAGTGTTATCACTTTCCGATCACCTGTTATCAGTAGTTATCAGTGTTATCGTCCGGTTAGGAAGTGAATGATAATGAAGACGTGTCTTTGCGGTGGGAAAGTATCATCCATGGTTACTATTTTATTATCTTAGGTTATTACTGCCTTATAGAGTGAACACCAACAAACTGTATTTAAACTAATTGAATTTGTCGTTATCACAGCTTACCATTATTTTCAATGTTATCACTTTCCGATCACCTGTTATCAGCGGTTATCAGTGTTATCACCCATGGTTACTATTTTATTATCTCAGGTTATTACTGCCTTATCAAGTTGACACTAACAAACTAATAGAGTTTGATTGTATTTTCGCTATTTGTCGTTATCACAGCTTACCATTACTTTCAGTGTTATCACTTTCCGATCACCTGTTATCAGTGGTTATCAGTGTTATCATCCATGGTTACTGTTTTATTATCTTAGGTTATTACTGCCTTATCAAGTGGACACTAACAAACTGTATTTAAACTAATAGAATTTGTCGTTATCACAGCTTGCCATTACTTTCTGATCACCTGTTATCAGTGGTTATCAGTGTTATCATCCGGTTAGGAAGTGATTGATAATGAAGACGTGTCTTTGCGGTGGAAAAGTAACTCGTCTAAGTGATTTGGCTTTTTCCGCTATTTTGGTTTCACTGATGAGACGAAGACGAATGACTTTGTTGCCTTCACTAGAACCTCTCACACCAGTTTCCCCGTTTTTCCCCTCTCAACCCCCTCCCCCCTGTTATCAGTTGGTATCAACTAGTTATCAGTGGTTATGAAAATGCAATTTTCGTGTGTTAATAGGGTGTGGATCTATAAGGATTATTATTATTATTATTACTATTATTTAGTCATTATTAATCAAGATTTTCGTTCTGCTACTACTATAGTACTGCCACTTTAGTACTACTACTACTACTACAATTAGTAGTACCACCACTACTGCTGATACTACTATTGCTATTGTTACTACTACTACTACTACTGCTACTACTATTAATACTACCACCACTAGTGTTGCTACTACTATTGCTATTGTTACTACTATTACTACTACTACTATTATTATTATAACTACCACAGCTGCTGTTGCTACTACTTCTACTACTTCTACTACTACTACTACTATTACTATTGTTACTACCACCACTACTGCTGCTACCACTATTGCTGTTGTTACTGCTACTACTATTGCTACTCCCTCTGATACTACTACTGCTTCTACTTCTGCTATGAGTATCACTACTACTACTACTACTATTACTATTATTACTACCACCACTACTGCTGCTACGACTATTGCTATTGTTACTGCTACAACTATTGCTACTACCTCTGATACTACGACTGCTTCTACTTCTGCTATGAGTATCACTACTACTACTACCACCCCTACTACTACTAGTACTATAACTACTACTACTACCACCCCGTATCTTCATTACGTATAGACTATACTCAGAGTTGTTATTTGAATTTTTGTCGTTTCCCGCCAAAAAAGTTCAAACGACTTGTTGGTTTTTGAAAAATTGCAGGAATGTTAATTGCTTCCACAATTGCACTGATAAAAATTCCATCAACAAATTCCAACACAACTAATTCATATTATTAATATTAGTATTCATATGTAATATTAATATTAATATTAATATATAATATATGTATACATATATATATAGCATATTTGAATAAAATACGACAAGTATAAAATAAAATAAGAAATATTACTAAATAACATTGAATAAACAATTAAATAACATAATATTAACAAATAAATTCCAGCACAACTAATTCATAATATTAATATTATTATCCATATGTAATATTAATATTAATATATTATAGTTATATATATATATATAACATATTTGAATAAAATACAAGTATAAAATATAATAACAAATATTACATTTTAATAACAAATTATAAATCCTACATTTAATTTGATTAAAAATTATTTATTATGAATATTTTTAAATAAACTACAACAAAATCGTAAAATAAATTACAAATAATAAATTTAATCCATTTTAAAGAATTAAAATATAATAATACATAATAATAATAAATAATGTTAATAAATAATAATAATAAATTAGAATCCTACCTTCAACTATTGATACAAATTGTGTTCACCAAGCAGAAAATTAAGGATAGTTTCAGGACCCTGAAAATATCCTGAAAAGGATATTTTTCAGGATTCCAATCAGGACTCTGAATGCAGTGAAATTCGTCCACTTCCAGGGTGTTCAGGACTCTGACATCGGAATGGCTGAATAATACATGGTCAGGGTACTTAACAGTGTCCTGCAAAAACGCTTTTCAGGATACTTAATGGTGCCCTCAGTAATCAAGATTCACAATTGTTCAATACAATTTTTTTGTACTCATACACAGTCGGACGTGGTTCAGGGTATTCAGGATATGTTACGGATATCGTTCAGGGTGTAGCCGACATCCTTATTTTTTTGCTGGGCAGTTTATAATAAAATAAATAGTAATGATATTAGAAATAACTAAATTAACTTTGGACTGTCGAAAATTTTTTATTGAATCTATCAATAGTACCAAGGGGTCCGAAACTCCAAGGAAAAGTGTACGAAGATTATTTGATAACATATGATAACACGGAGATAACAGGTTGATAACAGTGATAACTTGACCTAAGGTGTACCAAGATTATTGCAAGTTTCGGACCCCTTGGTTGTTATCAGAGCAAAGGCCCTGAAACTCCGAGGAAAAGTGTACGAAGATAATTTGATAACACATGATAACACGGAGATAACAGGTTGATAACAGTGATAACTTGACTAGGTGTACCAAGATTATTGCAAGTTTCGGACCCCTTGGTTGTTATCAGAGCCGAGAGGTCCGAAACTTCGAGGAAAAGTGTACGAAGATAATCTGATCACACATGATAACACGGAGATAACAGGTTGATAACAGTGATAACATGACCTAAGGTGTACCAAGATTATTGGAAGTTTCCGACCCCTTTCAATAATACAACTTAATTCAATGAATTAATCTAATTAAATCAAATAGACTAATTAAAACTCCATATATATATATATATTCTTATATACATACACTCAGAAATTAATGGAAAAATTTCTCAGATTCTTGTGAATCTCCTAGTGATAATGAGGGCAGAGCAAACTATTTTGGATTCAGTGCAACTTTTGGGCCACATATACTCATATACTTCCACGCTTAAACGCCAGGGGGCGTGGTCTTCACCTCGCACGGGGGGCGTGGCCCTGTGAAGTGGGCGTGGTCCTCTGAGCGATAGTCTTTTCACGTGCCATTAGGCCTATATAAACCCCCCCCCTCCCCGCAAGCGCAGATTATTCATATTATTTATGAAATATTACGTTAATTTGAACTCAGATGACCTCGGATGACCTTTTATATTACATTAATTTGAACTCAGATGACCTCGGATGACCTTTTATGTTACATTAATTGGAACTCAGATGACCTCGGATGACCGTTTATTTATTTTATGATATTTTTTCATGGACTCGTGGAATATCTTTTTCTCGGCGCGATTGGTTATCCGTGACCTGAGATGACCTGAGATGACCTGAGTTGACAAAGAATGACCTTTGATAACCTCGGATGATCTTTTATTTCTTTTATTATATTGTTAATGGACTCGTGGAATATTTTTTTCTCAGCGCGATTGATTATGCGTGACCTCAGATGACCTCAGTTGACCTCAGATGACCTAGAATGTCCTTTGATGACCTCTGATGACCTAGTGTTGGTTTTATTATTTATACGTATCTTCATTTATACGAAACAAGGCTTGCGGAATAGTCTTAATCAGCGCAATCCAGTATGCGTGACCTGAGATGACCTCAGTTGACCTTGGATGACCCTGATGACCTTTTACTTGTTTTTCTTACATTTTTATGGACTTTTGGGAATATATTTTTCTCAGCATAATTGATTACGCGTGACCTGGGATGACCTCAGTCGACCCAAGTTGACCTCGGTTGACCTCGTTTGACCTCGTTTGACCTTTTATTATTAATATTTATTCTTTATACCCCACTATGTCTCTCTGTCTATATAATAGGACTTTTGTGGGATAGTTTTTTTTCCCCAGCGCAATTCATTTAGGGTTGACCTCAGTTGACCTGGAACAGGACTATATCGGGTCACCAGAAAGGAAGGGAGGAAAAGGCATTCCAATTAGTCGGTGGTGAGAAAATGAAACTTTTCAACTTTTACGCCAATGGTTTGCACGTGTGTCTTGTGTTTCGCACGAGCCATGCACCGGAGAAATGTTACCCAAGAATGTCACCATCAATGTCACCTTAAATGTCACCGTGACTCTCGTTTGTTCCTTAACGATCACATATGAGACTATCGATACGGTTATCAAGCGTTATCGAATTGTTTCCACGTTCAATTTCCTCTTTTTCCCCTCTACCCTTGTTTTTTTCCCTTTTTCCCCTCCGTGCTATGATATAAGGCAGTAATCTAGGTTTCCTCTTTTCCTGATCCCTTATTTTTCCCTTTTCCCTCTCTGTGCTATGATTCAAGGCAGTTCTCCAATTTCCCCTTTTCCCTCTTCCCTTATTTTCCCCTTTTTTCCCTCTCTGTGCTAGAATAAAAGGCAGTATTCCAATTTCCCCCTTTCCCTCTTCTCCTCTCTGTGCTATGATATAAGGCAGTATTCCAATTTCGCCTTTTCCCTCCTCTCTTATTCTTCCCTTTTTCCCCTCCATGCTGGAATATAAGGCAGTACTCTAAGGTCTTTTTCTTTTCCCTCTTCCACTCGGTTTTGCCTTTTTCCCCCTCTTATCAAGCTGTTATCAAGTCGTTATCAAGTTGTTATCAAGCTGTTATCTGTTGTTATCAAAGTGTAAGAGATTCCTTTAGCAAGAGTTTCCCTTTTTCCCTCTATGCTATGATATAAGGCAGTCCTCTAAGGTCTTTTTCTTTTCCCTCTTCCACTCGGTTCTGCCTTTTTTCCCCCTCTTATCAAGCTGTTATCAAGCTGTTATCAAGCTGTTATCTGTTGTTATCAAAGCGTAAGAGATTCCTTTAGCAAGAGTTGCTCAGTGTGTCAAGTTTTTGGTTGTGACATTTCGAGATTTCTCCAATGCCAGCCCCTGCGGAATTTTGACGACAGTCCTGTCTTGATAAGAGCGCATAATTCTGGAACTGTGACAATTTCCCTCTCGTGCCAATCCTGATTTACTCTCACATACGATTCTCACATATCTTCTATGCAGCAAAAAAAAGTATAACTAATATACCTACATAACTTGTACCACAAAAAAATTACAGTCTCCTATAGATATTTTCCCTCTTCCCTTGTTTCCCCCTTTTCCCTCTCCGTGCTGTGATATAAGTCTGTGTTCTATGATTTTCCCTCTTCCCTTGTTTTCCCCTTTCTCCCTCTCGTGCCAATCCTGATTTACTCTCACATACGATTCTCACATATCTTCTATGCAGCAAAAAAACTATAACTAATATACCTACATAACTTGTACCACAAAAAAATTACAGTCTCTATAGACATTTTCCTCTTCCTTGTTTTCCTGTTGCTGTGATATAGTATTTCTATTTTTTTTTCCTTGTTTTTTTTCTTCTGCATCCTTTTACTTCACATACGATTCTCACATATCTTCTATACAACAAAAAAAGAAACTAATAATACCTACATAACTGTACCAAAAAAAATTACAGTCTCATATAGATATTTCCCTCTTCCCTTGTTTTCCCCCCTTTCCCTCTCTGTGCTCTGATATAAGGCAGTATTCTATGATTTTCCCTCTTCCCTTGTTTTCCCCTTTGTCCCCTTTCGTGCCAATCCTGCCCGACTGAAAATTCTCGTAGAGTATGTAGAATTTGGAACGGAGACTCAGTGAGATCTCAGTGAGACCTCACGACTTTTTAGAGTTTCTCACTGAGATTTCACTGAGTCTCCGTTCCAAATTCTACATACTCTATGAGAATTTTCAGTCGGGTGATTTACTCTCACATACGATTCTCACATATCTTCTATGCAACAAAAAGAGTATACCTAATATACCTACATAACTAATACCACAAAAAAATTACATTCTTATATACATACCAGTAAAAAAATTAATCAGTCGGTAAGTAGTCGTACGTAAACACTTGCAAGTACTTACTTTAACATTGTCAGACTAGGCTGTAAGACGTAGCTGTTTAAGACGTTTTACTGGACTTAAATTTGCCGATTCCAGTAGTGTAAGACGTCTTACTCCGATTCAGTAGTTGTAAGAACCTACCAAAGACTTACTCTGGATAAGCCGTCGTAGGCAGATCCGAGCCAGTGCTCCCACTTTTTTCCCTTTTTCCCCCCTCCGCTTGAAATTATCAGTTTCCCTTTTCCCCCTCCGTGATACTGAGTAAAGCTACATTTGTAAACTACCTTTTCCCTCCATTTTCCCCGTCCCTCTTCCCATTTTCCCTATTTGAGGGAATTTCCCTGCAAAGTAGAAGCACTGATCCGAGCGTCTTACTTCGAGTAAGCGGTGGTAAGTACCCGAGTCAGCAGGGTCAACACTGGTCAACAGCGCAAAAACTACTTACCTGAACTACTTAATTTTTTACTGGGTATATACAGAGGTGGGCGGTCACCACAAATTGTGAACCGGTTCAGATTCACGGTTCAAACAGAGACCACGGATCCGGTTCACTCGGTTCGGTTCATTTCCAAAATGAACGGTTTCGATCACGAATCCGGTTCACTCAGTTCGGTTCATTTCCAAAACGTACGTTTCGGATCACGGATCCGGTTCACTCGGTTCGGTTCATCTGCAAAATGTACGGTTCGGATCACGGATCCGGTTCACTCGGTTCGGTTCATCTGCAAAATGTACGGTTCGGATCACGGATCCGATTCACTCGGTTCGGTTCATTTCCAAAATGTACGGTTCGGATCACGGATCCGGTTCACTGGGTTCGGTTCATTTTCAAAATATACGGTTCGGATCACGGAACAGGTTCATAGGACCATAGTTCAAATTCCGGTTCAACTTCGTTCATTTTCTGTTTCGCATTATAGTCTACAAATTCATATCGGGAAACTAATGGCAGATTTTTTTGGGTGCATATTTGTTTTGGTAACCAAGATCTTCTAAACCGTTTTGTGAACCGTTTTTTGGTTCATAATTCGGTTCATCACGGGGAGCGTACGTTCGGTTCGGTTCACGGTTCAGGTTCACAGACCGATGAGCCGTTCAATGAGCGGCTCAAAAAACGGTTCAGATCCTCCCACCTCTGCATATATACACTGTCGCGGACAAGCCACTTTCACGGATTTTGAATCCGTGAAAGTTTTCTTCAAGGATTCTACTCCGTGAAAAAACCCGTGAGATAGCTTAAAAAACACGGAGTTTGCTGATCCTTGAAAAATTTTTCAAGGTTTGAGAATACAGACCCGTGAAAGTACCGTAGAGAAAAAAAAAGCCCTTTCACGGATCTGTATTCTCAACTGAATTAAATTAGTTAGATTTGTGATTCTTGAATTCAGGGACCTCTTATAACATAGCGCGAATCTTATAGGGTGTGTAAGGTGTGTAGGGTGTGTAGAGTGTGTAGGGTGTGTGAGGTGTGTAAGTAGGTATGCAGTGTGTGTAAGTGCAGTAGAGGGACGGTTTCTTATCAGGGGACATTTTGACAGTGAATATGAGTTTCGGTGTTGGCAAAACCCGAAAATATGAGCCACGACCAATGCGTCACGCGAGAACGTCTTAATGATGAGACGTCGCGACGCCCCCGACGTTACGCTGCGTTACGCCCACTTTTTTTTTCTCCTCCAGACGGCGGACGCCATCTTCTCTGCATAAGGTTCCATAACATAACTTGAATAAAAACACTTACTATTAATTTATATAATCAATATATTATAATATAAAATTTCTGTAAACCAGGATAATAAATGTAGGAATAAATCAACAAGCGTAAGTTATGGTGTAACCGAGATAACAAGGGAGGGTTAGGCTTGTTAAAATGTTACGGCAGCTTCTGGTTACGCCAGCTGACTTAACCTAGTGTGAAAGTTATCCAGTTGTATATCCCTAACCCTGAAGTCATAAATGACACTCACTGTGACAAGCCTTTTACACTATCTCACATCTCCGCGAGATATAACAAGTTATTTAACTATATCTCTTCTACTATTCTAGTATATTATCCTACTATACTATTACACTATGTTATTATATTACTATTATATTATATATATTTCTATTTTGTTAGTACATGATACTATTATACTTATTCTGCTATACTCAGTGTTTCGAATTTCAAGTTACCCGTTTCCCCATTTTCCCCTTTTTCGGGAATTTCCCTGCAAAGTGGAAACATTGGCTACACTACTATATTATACTATCCTAGTATTCTAGTACATATCCTGTACTCTTCAACTATCATTCACAGATATATAGAGGAGTATTTACTAGAACTATATTGACTATTATTTGGTACTGTACTATTCTACTATTCTAGTATATACCCTATACTCTTCAACTATCATTCACAGATATATAGAGGAGTGTATACTAGAACTATATTGACTATTATTCGGTATTGTACTATTCTGCTATTCCAGTATATATCCTATACTCTTAACTATCATTCACAGATATATAGAGGAGTATATACTAGAACTATATTGACTATTATTCGGTACTGTACTATTCTACTATTCCAGTACATATCCTATATTCTTCAACTATCATTCACAGATATTAGAGGAGTATACTAGAACTATTGACTATTATTTGTACTGTACTATTCTACTATTCCAGTACATATCCTATACTCTTCAACTATCATTCACAGATATGTAGAGGAGTGTATACTAGAACTATTGACTATTATTTGGTACTGTATAGGAAGGACATATGTTTGCCATCAGTGTTGTTGAGAACGGAGGAAAGGGATATAGGGAAGGCGCGAAAGAGTTGTCATCTTAATTGGCAACCGTTCAGATGAATAAGACAAGGTCAGAACGGGTTAGTGCCGCCGTACAGCCCTCAATACAGCGGACGCTCGTATAAAATATGTCTGTTGTAAAATTTCGCTTGAAAATACTTCTAAAAATCACGCAAAAAATCGAGAAACATTTTGCTACAAAGAAAAGTGAAAAATTATTTTGAGCTGATTTTATACCGGTGTCCGTTATAGAGAGGCGCGCCTTATGGAATTGCCTACCTAAGACCAACTCGCTAGTACGGACGCTCGTATAAAATACATCCGTAGCGAAATCTCAATTGAAAATGCTTCTAAAAATCACAGAAAAAATTGAGGAACATTTTGGTATAAAGAAAATTGAAAAATTATTTTTTGTTGATTTTATAACGGCGTCCGCTATAGAGAGGGGCGCCTTTTTGGAAGATGCCGTACACACCATCTTGACGACATCCCAACCACCAATTCTCCCCGTTTCATTAACTTCTACTCCACGTCTTCATTCATATCCTCTTTCTACCAAAAGGGCTGGCAACTATTCACAAACTTACCCCTTGATAACAGGTGATAACCGCAGTGATAACATTTGAGTTAAGAAGTAAGCTGTAGGTGGTAATTAGTACGTATCATATCCTCTTCCTAGCAAAAGGGCTGGCAACTATTCACAAACTTACCCTTGATAACAGGTGATAACAGCAGTGATAACATTGAGTTAAGAAGTAAGCTGTAGGTGGTAATTAGTACGTATCATATCCTCTTTCTAGCAAAAGGGGCTGGCAACTATTCACAAACTTACCCTTGATAACAGGTGATAACAGCAGTGATAACGTATGAGTTAAGAAGTAGGCTGTAGGTGGTAATTAGTAGGTAGTAGTAGTAAATAAGATTTTAAGCAGTTTTAGTACAAGTAGTAAGAGCTTTTGGAGAGAACGAAGAGTGCTAAGAATCAGTAGTAGTGGAAGTAGCGGGAGTAGTAATAGGACTAGTAGTAGTAGTAGTTGTAGGCTAACCATATAGCTAGTAGTTAGCAAGTGGTAGCGGTAATAGCATAGATTAAGTAGTGTTAGTATAGTCGGAGCTATTGTGAATTACTAACAGTGCTAAGAAGCAATAGAAGCAATATAAGTAGTAATAGACTAGTAGGAGTAGGCTAACCATATAGCTAGTAGTTAGCAAGTGGTAGCGGTAATAGCATAGATTAAGCAGTGTTAGTATAGTCGGAGCTATTGTGAATTACTAACGGTGCTAAGAAGCAATAGAAGCAAGTAGTAATAGACTAGCAGTAGTAGCAAGCAAGCCGTAGCTGTACGGTTAGCAAGTAGTAGTTAGCATTGATAGCAGCCATAACTACGGAAAATTTTTTCATCTAGTCCTAAGTACTGACGTTGGTAGCAGTAGTAGCGGTAGCAGCTATTAGTACTTCACAATAACGTAAGCAACTTTGTTAGTAGTATAGCACTTAATAACTAATAGCTATAATAATAAATACTAAATACAAGTAATAAAACTAGCAAATTTTCGATATAACCCAATAACTTCTTTGAAAAGTGTATATAAATCTTACGTGGCAATAGGCCTACGGCCTAAGCCGAGAAAAAATAAACATAAACATAAACATAGACACAAAAATAATAATAATAGCAATAACACAACTAGTTACTATACAGCATCTTTTCTTGTTCATTTCTAGAAAATGTTCCAGAACCTTCAGCACCACAGTTCATCACCAGAAGCTCACCACAACTACCTAGCCTACATGGCCGGTAGAGCGGCCGTCATCCCAGGTATGGGGCCCATGGCCTCACCATACGCTTCATCCTCCACGGGATCAGGGTCCTCTACATCCTCTTCCCTACCGGCCAATCAATGCTCGAGCGGACATTCATCTAACCAATCCTCTCTCTGCTGGCCAGCTGCATCGCCCGGGGCTTTAAGATGCCTCAGGCGATCTGACCTTTAAAATGCCCTCAGGCGATTCCTCCATGGTTCTAGGCGCCTCGGGCGGAGTCCCGCACTTTCCCCCGGCTCACTCTCATCATCACGCGACTCATCAGGGTTCTCCGGCCAGACCCTGAACGCTTCTTCCGTCTCTGGTTCTTCAGCCGCTACTTCTGCTACTTCGGCCTACTCCATGTCGGTAGCGATACCCGTACCGGCTTTCACTAATACTGCAGGTATCATTTATTTGTTATATGTTGTAACTATAAATGTTAATATTAAAATGATAGCCTCGGGTGGATTTGGAGCTTACTCTGCTTATGCGGCGGCTCACCATGCGTCTAATTTGGCACCGTGGAGAGCTTATGAAGGATCGGTCGCTGCAGGATTCCAAGGATTTCAGCATCATCCAGCATACGGTAGGATTTTTATAACATATCTACAATATATACAAAATGTACTTCGACATTAAAACTATAGTAACCCAAGTCAGAATTCACTATAGCTGTAAACTATAGTGGGATACTCTAGTATTTTGCAACGTATAGTGTACTATAGTTTCACTATAGTTTTACTGTAGTGCACTATAGTAAATTTTTACTAGGTACTAAGTACTAGGTACTAAGTACTAGGTACTAAGTACTAGGTACTAGGTACTAGTACCAAGGTACTTTGCGCACAAGTGCTTTTTCTTAAGCGGTTAGGTTTCATATATAGGTGGTCAGATAATCAGAGCAGCCCGTCATAAATTATTCAAGAAGGCAAATAGCTGAATGGAGAGGGATTCAGATAAAAAGTCTCAAGGTCGGTTTTTGATTGCTGCTAACAAACGATCCCCCCGTATTGCGATTGTAATCTAAATGGCCCTCTTTGTAAAACACATACTATGTAGTCTCAAACAAACGACACTTTCTTCCTTTTTGCTATGACCTTATACCTATAAGCACGGTTTAAAAAGTTTTCATTCATGAATTCAGTTTCATTCATTAGCGCTCAGTTCATTTTACTATTACTTTAAGTTATATATTATTGTAATGTAGGAATTTTTTGGTGAATTTTAAGTGGACGTGTTTGTTACGAAACGTGAGAAGCTGGGGGGTGGTTAGTGTTGAGGGTCAACTGGTGAGTGTCTTAACAGCACTTGTACCCGACTGCCAACAGAAAAGGAGTGTTATCAGCTGTTATCAAGCTGTTATCAACGTGTTATCAACGTGTCATCAACGTGTTATCAATGCTTAGCAGCTGTTATTATCAAGTGTTAGTCGTATCCTAGCAAGGGAAAAGGGAAAAAGGGAAAATTATAAAATACTGCCTTATATCCTGGCACGGAGGGGAAAAAAGGGAAAACAACGGAAGAGGGAAAATCTTGAGTACTGCTTATGGCCTAACACGGAGGGGGAAAGGGGAAAAATAGGGAACAGAGAAAAGGAAAAATCTATAGAGTACTGTCTTATATTACAGTACGGAAAGAAAAAATTGAAAAATAATAAGGGAAGAGGAAAAAAAAGGATAATCGTACGTGGAAGCACTTTCTATAAGAGAGAAGCGGAGATGCGAGGGACGAAGGGAAAAAGGAAAAACATGGAAGAAGGAAAAAGGAAAATCTAAAGTACTGCTTGTATCCTAGCACGGAGGGAACAAGGGGAACAAGGGAAGGGGAAAGGAAAATAGAACACAGCTTAGTTAAGGAAGGAAAAAGGAAATGAACGAGGAAACATGCCGTAAGAGACAAGCAGGAGACACAGGGACTAAAAAAGGAAACCAAAAAATAAAATGAAAAATAAAATTCTAACATCTAGATAGGACGGAGGAAAAAGGGGAAAATTGAACGTGGAAACACTGCCCTTACGGGACAAGGGGAAAAGGAAAATCTAGAACACAGGGACGGAAGGGAAAAGGGGAAATTGTTCAACGGCCTATGTTCTAGACGGAAGGGAAAAAGGGGAAATTGAGACGAGGAAACACTGCCCCTAAGAGACAAGCCAGGAGACAAGAGGGGACGTAAGGAAAAACATGGGAAAAAGGGAAAAAGGAAAATCTAGAACACAGCCTTATGTTCTAGGACGGAAGGGAAAACCTGAACTGGAAAGACTGCCCCTAAGAGACAAGCCAGGAGACACGAGGGGACGTAGGGGACTAAAGGAGACGGGAAGGAGATGGGCCTCGGGGGTTGAGCTGAACTGCAGCCGGCAGACAAATGAAGTGCCATTCCATCGCACATTCCTCAAAGCAACACAAAAACACTCTTAACTTTTAATTCTCCTTTTTGATGGATTATTACCTTCCACAAAATGCGCGGCTCCTACTACACAAAACTTACAGAACCAGTCTCTCAACCACTCTACACTACTTTCAAGGCGAAAATACACACTTTCACGGCTTCCTAGAAGACGATTGTTTTTCCTACACGAAAGTTCGAGTATTCAGCTGTCTATACTTTCAAGGAAACTCCACTTTCACGGTTCCTAGCAGACGATTTTTAAAGAAAGTTCAAGTATTCAGCTGTCTATACTTTCAAGGAAACGCCACTTTCACGGCTCCTAGCAGACGATTTTTAAAGAAAGTTCAAGTATTGAGCTGTCTATATTTTCAAGGAAACGCCACTTTCACGGTTCCTAGCAGACGATTTTTAAGGAAAGTTCTAGTATTCAGCTGTCTACATACTTTCAAGGACATGCAACTTTCACGGAGTCTAACTCTCCATAGTCCAGGCCTTCAAGATGAAAAAAGCATACTTTCGCGCTCCTCTAGCAGACGATACTTTTTTCACGAAAGTTCAAGTGCCTAACTGTCCATACTTTCAAGGAAATTTTACTTTCGTGAGTCCTGCTGTACTTGGGAGTTCTTCGTCATTGTATACAAAACTTTCAAGGTGAAAGAAACACTTTCACGGCTCCCTAGCAAATGATCCTTTTCTGTAGAAAGTTCAAGTACCCAACTGTCTATGCTTTCAAGGAAATGCTACTTTCACGGAACCTAACTATTCCGTAGTCCAGACCTTCAAGGTGAAAAAACACACTTCCACGGCTCCTAGCAGACGATCCTTTATTTGAAGAAAGTTCAGTTACTCGGCTGTCCATACTCTCGAGGAAAACGTTACTTTCACGGGTTTCGTGACATAAGAAAAGTTTTTCAAGGAGTTCGATTATTCTGTAGTCTAGACCTTTCAAGGCGGCTTTCACGGTCACTGTCAATGTAATATCTGTAATTAGCTTTCATGGATATTTTCACGATATACTTTCTTAGTTAATTTTCACGATGAGCTTTCAAGAGGACTTTCACGGTAGTAGTACATACATGATACCTTTCACGATCGACCTTCCTGTTAACTTTCACGGCAACTTTCAAGGACATTTTCAAGAATGACTTTCTCGGCAAAATCCAAACGAGTTACACATTCTATTACACAACAAGAGCAATTACTACTAGTACTATACTACTGCTACTACTACTTCTACTACACTTTTTGTACTGTTACTTCTACTACTGCTACTACTGTTACTACTACTACTACTATTATTTGTACTGCTACTGCTGCTGCTACTACTACTACTACTAATACTACTATTTATACTAATGCTAGTGCTGCTGTGACTAATACTACTGCCACTAATGCTACTACTGCTGTTGCTATTACTACTCCTACTGTTACTTCTACTACTGCTACTACTGTTTACTACTACTACTATTATTTTACTGCTACTACTGCTGCCGCTACTACTACTACCACTACTGCTACTAATACTACTACTGCTATGTTGCTACTACTACTGCTACTGCCACTAATACTACTACTACTACTTGTACTACTACTACCACTACTACTACAACTATTACCACCACTACTACTACTACTACTAATGCTACTGCTATCACTGCTACTACTACTACAGCCAGACAATATTAATCACCATCATCACCCTTTCTACCGTACACATTTTTTCCTTTCCTGTGATACAAAACTCGTTTGGTATCTATCCTATTTTTGTTGTTCCTTTTTTTCTGTTAATTTTTGAATGGTTTCCTTTCTTCTTCTTCTTCTTCTTTGTTTTTGTTCTTCAAGTCGATTTCAACTATAGTGGAATAAGTTTCTGGTTTAGTGGAAAAACATGTTAAAGGTCCGAGGCGCCGGCGAGGCCTCGACGCCGGTGTTATCTCTCCGGCCGCGCGGCTCGTCCACAAAAACGCGTGCTCTTCATCTTTGGCATTTCTATTTTATTATTTTTACTATTATTATTATTATTGTTATTATTACTACCACTACTACTACTACTACTGGCACTAATACTATTACTATTACTACTACTGGTACTGATACTATTAGTACTACTATACTTGTACTTCTGCTGCTACTCCTACTACTGCTTCTACCATTACTACTACTACTACTATTACTACTACTACTACTACTACTGCTTCTGCTGCTTCTTTTACTACTACTGCTACTATTACTGCTTCTATTACTACTACTGTACGTGCTATTACTATTGCTACTACTACTACTTCTGCTACTACTATTACTATACCACCACTATTACTACCACTACTGCTATTATTATTACTACCACTCCAACTACTATTCTTAATTTCGTTCTTTGCAGAGGAGGCGTCGTATCTGGAGGGTCGCGAGTGCGTCAACTGCGGGTCCATATCGACGCCGCTGTGGCGTCGCGACGGCACCGGTCACTACTTATGCAACGCTTGCGGTATCTACCACAAAATGAACAATGGAATCAGTCGGCCTCTACTCAAGCCGCCAAGACGTCTGGTAAATCTCTTCTCACTTACTTACAACACCCAACCAAAATTTTTATAAGTAGTATAAACTATAAAACTTAATTTAATAAAATAATACTTATATAACTTATTAAATACTAATACTTAACTTAACTTTACTAATACGTAAACTTAACTATAAATAGTATAATATAATATTATAATAATAATATAAATAATAATGTAATTAAAAATGTAAATAAATATTCAAGCGAACTTTAAAAAACAATAATAATCAATTTAAATAATTCATTCATTAATTAATGCTATAATTTTATCAGTGTTTCCACTTTTGCAAGGAAATTCCCTGAAAAAGGGGAGAAATGGGGTCTAAAAGGGGAAGAAGAAGAGAAAAGGGCAAGGGGGAAATCTAGACATTGCATATTCTAGCACGGAGGGGAAAAAGGGGAAAGATAAGGGAAGAGGGGAAGAAGAAGAGAAAAGGGTAAAGGGGAAATCTAGACATTGCATATTCTAGCACGGAGGGGAAAAAGGGGAAAGATAAGGGAAGAGGGGAAGAAGAAGAGAAAAGGGTAAAGGGGAAATCTAGACGTTGTATATTCTAGCACGGAGGGGAAAAAGGAGAAAGATAAGGGAAGAGGGGAAGAAGAAGAGAAAAGGGTAAAGGGGAAATCTAGACGTTGTATATTCTAGCACGGAGGGGAAAAAGGAGAAAGATAAGGGAAGAGGGGAAGAAGAAGAGAAAAGGGTAAAGGGGAAATCTAGACATTGTATATTCTAGCACGGAGGGGAAAAAGGGGAAAGATAAGGGAAGAGGGGAAGAAGAAAACAAAAAGGGTAAAGGGGAAATCTAGACATTATATATTCTAGGAGGGAGGGGAAAAAGGGGAAAGACAATGGAAGAGGGGAAGAAAGGGAAAACTGAAAAGTGGAAATACTGAATTTGATTCAAATGCCCTAAAATAATGAATAAAAGTTAATTATTTATAAACGAACACGTATTATCTTAATTTAAATATTACCGAAAAATTAATAAATTTTTATGATTAAGGTTTAATTATATTCATTTCTTATTGATTCTAATTTATATTTTATTATATTTTACTCAGTTTATTTATATTAAATAAATGCTATTTAATCTTACTTCGTTAATTAAGACATTTATAAGAATATTTAAATATATTTATAGCCAAGGGAAAAAGAAAAAGTTAATGGAGTTTTTCTGGTGTTCTGTTATAACGTCATGAGGCTAAGTGCTTGTTGCTGGTTTCCATTAAACTCTACTTGTAGAGCTTTGGTTCCCATTTCACTTCCAAAAATTATTTATAACTTATTTTAACTATGGAAGGACTTCATTCAACTAACATTCAGTTATAAATTAATAGTTAAAGTGCGCCAACAATTAAATTTTATAGTTGTTAATAGTTTATTTATAATTTGTTGTTTCGTAAGGACCTTTCTGAATTTAATTAAATTAATTATTATTTATTAATATTAATTAAATTTGTATTGTAATTATGTAGAGGGATCATTTTTCTACCTTTCCTGTATATAACTATTGATTTTTATTATAAATTTTTCTGTTATTATAAGAATTTCTTCTAATTCATTCGCCATAGCTTCAAAGGAGCTTTCGTAATTTAATTAAATTAATTATTATTTATTCATATTAATTAAATTTTATATTTTAATAATGCAGAAAGATCTTTCTTTTACCTTTTCGATATATAATTATTGATTTTTATTAAAATTATTTCTGTTATTATCAGAATTTCTCATAATTCATTCACCATAGCTTCAAAGGAACTTTCGTAATTTAATTAAATTAATTAGTATTTATTAATATAAATTAAATTTGTATTGTAATTATGTAGAGGGATCATTCTTCTATATTTTGGATGCAAAATTATAATTTTATAACGTATCTAAATATTTTATTTTCAATTTTTTTTAGAGCGCAACGCGTCGCCTGGGCCTTTGCTGTACCAACTGCGGCACGACGACAACGACGCTATGGCGTCGCAACGCCGAAGGGGAACCTGTATGCAACGCGTGCGGACTTTATCACAAACTGCACGGCGTCAATCGTCCGCTGGCGATGCGCAAGGACGGAATTCAGACGCGCAAGCGCAAGCCCAAGACCTCGACGCTGACGGCGCCAGGCGTCCTCGGCGCCTCTACAACAGCTACAACACTAACAACAGCTGCAACAGCCGAGCATTCGATGAATACTACCATGGATACGACCCACCTGAAAACTGAAATCAACATAAGAAAAGAAGGTAGACTGAAATGTTAATTTTATTTACTTACATTTGATGAAAATTTGAGAATTTTTTTCAGGCGATTTGAATTCCGCGCCTTCCGCAGGCGACTTCCGGTCTCACTTTGTCACTAGTAGCACCAACAACAACAGCAACAACAGCAACAACAGCAAAGCTTTTCACTATTCCGCAACTCAGTCTCTCTACCATCACTCGCATATCAAACAGGAACGAACTATCAACGGCCTTTACGATGCTTTTATGAGTCCCTCACTATCAGCCAAACTAGCTTCATGAACTAGCAACTAGTAAAACTAGCAGACGAGGCTGCTACACCCGATGATTTTTGCTATTTAGCGTATTATTTTAATGTATTTGTTTTTATAATGCGCTGTCTTTCATTGTTTCGTTCAGGTGGCGGTTAGTTACAAAAATAGTTCTTGTGTAATTTTTTAAATTTTTGTGTGTTTTTAAAAAATTATTTTAAAAAAAAACGTATGGCTCTTGTGAAACAGCGGAAACCAAATGAATATTTGATACTTATATTGTAAGGCAACGTATAAACTTGGTTGTGTGTCATCTATTTTGAAAAATTCGTCTGAAAATTAATTTTTGATTTTTTTTCTTTTGCTCCTGTGTGGCTTATGTAGTTAATTTTTCAAGAATAATAAAATCTTAATTTAATATGTAACATTTTCTGAACATATTTCTTGAAAATAGTTCACATTTTCACCGCTAGATGGCGTTGCGCCGCGTGTCATTTAAAACAGCGATGGCATGCATGATAAGATCGTACGTGAATAGATCATTGTAAACAATCAAAAATACTTTCACTCAATCAACCGGCTAATCTTAATCTCCAAACATGGCTACCTCAATCGGCCTACTTGCCGGCAGACTTGCTCTCGTCACAGGTTAAATGACAGATAATTGAAATCAAATAAATACTTAATTATTTTGTTTGCATTATAATTCACTTTTTCGATTTTGGGCAGGTGGTGGCAGCGGCATTGGGAAATCAGTTTGCCATGTCTTGGCCAGGGAGGGAGCTAAAGTTGTCGTTGCTGATCTTAACGTCATGGCTGCCGAAGCTACGGTTAAAGATCTCGAGGCGATCGGTAACTTCTTGTTTTTCTCTGTAGATTCTCGTTAGTGACGCTCGTGTTGCAGGGGGTAAATCGGAGCATATCGCACTGCCCGTAGACATTTCAATAAATCGTTCTGTCCAGTCGTTGTTTTCCGACATCAAGCAGAACTACAACACCGTCCCATCCATAGTCTGCAACTCTGCGGGAATCACCCGAGACAATTTCTTGCTGAAGATGGATGAAAGAAGCTGGGATTCTGTAATTGGAGTGAATTTGAAGGTACCTTTACTTTATCATTGATATGAGTTATTTTTTAAAAATGAATCTGTTGGCGAAGGGGACGTTCTTAGTGACGCAAACGGCCGCTGCTGCTATGGTTGATGCCCAGTTAACAAAAGGAAGCATCGTTAACGTTGCCTCGATTATCGGAAAGATGGGAAACATGGGGCAGGCTAACTACGCAGCGAGCAAGGCAGGCGTTATGGGATTTACAAAATCGGTGGCTAAAGAACTGACGAGGTACCTTTCCGTCTCTTTATTTTGCTTACCCTGATATTTTTGAATTAAATTTTTGGTACAGAAACAATATTCGATGCAACGCTGTGCTTCCCGGTTTCATCGAGACTCCGATGACGGACGCGATTCCCGATAAAGTGAAGCAAAAGTTCGTCCAGTTAATTCCTTGCGGAAGATTGGGTCGTCCGGAAGGTTCGTCATTTTATATTCTTAATCTTCACAACACATTAAAATTTTTTAAAAATGACTACAGAAGTAGCAGAAGTAGTCATGTTTCTCGCTTCGGATCGCAGCAGCTACATAACGGGCACTTGCGTCGAAGTGACAGGAGGCTTGGCCGTTTGAAAACGTTCATGAGCATTTAAGCCTTAAAACTAAACTTATATAGCAGATGTCTATGAATCAAAAAAGAAAATAATCTATAGTTTAAAATAATAAATCTAGCTTTCAAATCGCCACGTGTTCTTCCCCAAGGTAAAATATAAAACTGCTCGTCAGAAATCGCAAAAATCAATATCGATTTGCTCTAAACCGAGATTATATTTCATTTATTTGCGCTTATAACAGAAGAACGGTAAAATATCTGCACTTTTCCTTTTTACATTTTTGCTGTTTTTCAGCACATTCGCATTTTTAAGCGTTTGTAGATCATCGCGAAGCTCGAGGAAAGTCTCAAATACCAGGTAACGGGCAAGTTATCGTCTCGGAACAGAATCCAGCCGCTGCGGTTTGTCGGGTCTTTCGGGCCCCAGTCTTCGCTCGATTTGAAGCTCCACTTGAAACGCTGTAAAATATTTACAAAATTAAATTAATGTTACTTAAACAATAAATCGGAACGATACCTCGAGTAACGAAACGCCTCGTTTTTCCTTAAAAACTGCATACGCACCCCACACGGGTATCTGAGCCAGTGCAAATCCAGCCAATACCCAACCTGCAGCTAAACATTTCAAAAAATTGAGAAATTATTTTATTAATTTGAATAGCCATTATTGTAATTAACGTCCAAGTGGGAATATTAGAAGCTAAATATTATATTTTTACTAAGGTAGGGATACCTAAAGCAGCGTATGGAAGTACTTTTCCTCCAGATTCCAGTGGTTGGTACGTTAATAATGAGTAAACGAAAATCACCAAAAGACCCAGTGGCACGAAAAATGCCAGACTGAATACCCAATAGAAGCCCAGCGTGATGTTCAGCATATACTTAACGTCTCTTAAAAAGTTCTTGATGCCTAAGTATGAACTCAAAATATTAAATTAAACTTGTAAGTTAATCTAGAATTGAGATACCGTATATCCAGCAGACCCCGATGGTCTCGAGTATCGCCATAACGAACATGATGAAACCTCCACCGAAATAATCGACAAGTTCTACCAAAAACTGGCCACCCTGTAAAATAATAATAATATTATTCTAAAAAAATGAGATTAATTATTACTCTTTTTTCTCTATTTTATTCTATTTATTTTGCTATTTAACTTACTGGAGTAACGTATACGGTCCCGATGAGGAATCCTGCAGCACAGACTCCGATGGTGACCATATATCGCTTAACGTTGGGGAACTGATCACAGATGATACTCACGTTGAAATTCACCATGGAGACGGCACTGCCTATACCCAGTGTCAACAGCATTAGGAAAAAGAGAACTGCGAAAAGCTGCCAAAAAAAAATTTATTAGCTTATAGTAGCATATACCAGCCTATATGTAAAAGATTCACGGTAGGTTATTGGAAAAGTACACTTTGTACATTAGTAAATATTATGTTTGATAACGTAACTGATTTTCAATAAAATCACTTGTCACTCACTCGTTCATTCATTCGTTCAACCACTGACTCATTCAAATGGTCTCTCATGCACTCATTCATTCCCTTATTCACTCCGCTTATCCATTCATTCGTTCAATCACACTGACTCGCTCAAACAGTCATTCATGCACTCGTTCATTTTCTCATTCACTCCGCTCATCCATTCATTCGTTCAATCACTGACTCATTCAAACGTTCGTTCATGCACTCATTCATTCCCTTATTCAGTCACTCGTTCATTCATTCGTTCAGTTGGTCAGTATTCTCTTATTCACTCTTCCATTCACTCACTCGCCCATTTGTTGATTCATCCATTCGTTCATTCACCCATTTGTTCTTCCACTCACTCGTTCATTCATTCGTTCAGTTGGTCAGTATTCTCTTATTCACTCTTCCATTCACTCACTCGCCCATTCGTTCATTCATCCATTCGTTCATTCACCCATTTGTTCTTCCACTCACTCGTTCATTCATTCGTTCAGTTGGTCAGTATTCAGTATTCTCTTATTCACTCTTCCATTCACTCACTCGCCCATTCGTTCATTCATCCATTCATTCATTCACCCATTTGTTCTTCCACTCACTTATCCATTTATTCCCTCATTCAGTCACTTATTCATTCACCAGTTTCCTTACCTGGGGGATGACCTGGAACCTGGCAATCACTTCTGGATACGAAATGAAGGCAAGTCCAGTTCCTCCTTGCGCGAAATCCTGAATATTTCTCCCACTGACATGTGCCAGATGACCCAAGATGGAGAAAATCGTCACACCAGCCAAAACACTTGCGCAAGTATCCATCAAACTGATTATTATAGAATCCCTAATTCCGTAAATTTCATAATAAATACCAATTCACTTTATTTAATATATCAATATTTTTATTCTAATAATTTACCTGTAAATTTTATGTCTGAATGAATTATAACTCGAATACGTAACAATGGGTCCTGATCCGACAGCCAGCGAGAAGAAGCACTGTACTACAGCAGCGTACCAGATCTACATTTTCATTCAGAAATGAATTAACTTACAATAAATATTTTTAATTGCAATTTTACTTGAGGAGAAGTGAGTTTGTCCATTGCGGGGTAACGAGGAATGAAATTCCTTCGGCAGCGCCGTCTAGCGTTACGCCGCGAACGAGTAGCGCTACGAGGATCACGTACGGGAAAATGGCTGTGAAGTAAGAAGCTTTCCCCGACGATGCGATACCTTTGGAAAGAACCACGAAGATGAAGATCCAAGCAGTGAGAAGACACAGCGTCAAACGCCATTCTGGAAGACCTATACCGTCCTCGATACCGTCTGACCTCTTCAACACGTGACGTCTAACATTCACACAATACATAAATATATACACAATAACGGTGCCTTTTTATGGTGCTTTTTGCAGTGCTTTCTAAGTGTGCTTACATGAAATATTCTTCACTGGGACTAGATGTTCCGGTTGCGTTCATTCGGTCTACTGAAGTAGTATTAGTTTCTGTAGAACAGTTAGCAGTGGCCCATTCCGGATCGCAGACACTCCACGGTAGTTCGGCTTGGAAGGAAGCGATCAAGTAGTAAATAGTCAGAGCCATTAAGTAGCAGTAGTAAGTCACTATGCACCAAGTAGCAATGGCTTGTCCGTAACCCACACCTAGAGATAGTAAGTAGTAAGAAACTACTATTTCAACAACTGGACTACTATTGCTATTTTCAACACTGCTAGTACTTTTGACTACTAGACTAAACCATCAACTACTAACCTTTGAGTATGGGAACAACTTTCCATACTTTTACAGCGCTGCAACTAGAAAACTGTCCCAGGACCATTTCGAGAAAGTAAAGCGGCTTCCCAATGAAGACCAGGACGATGATGTAGGGAATCAGAAAGGCTCCTCCACCGTTGGCATAGGCCGTGAACGGGAACCGCCACACGTTGCCGAGACCCACCGACATCGAGATACACGACATCAGGAACTCGACCGGGCTCCCCCAGGTATCTCGAGCCGGGCATCCCGCTCCATCGGTATCGATCTCAAGATTAACCTGGATTCAGGTATTAGGTTATACTGATACGTGTACTTGTACAGGACTTGTATTTTCATCTGCAACTGTTGACCAAGCTTTATCGTTCTCCACAAGTCTCTGGTATAATTTTAATTTCTTTTACGGTTAAAATAAAAGCTACAAACTATTTCCAAATATATTTTCGGTGTAGTTTTTATCTATTTCTTAAGTTTTGCAACGCTGAGTTCTGTGATAGGGACTTTAGCTTGGTCAACACCAGCAGACTATGCGTAAGCTTACAACTCTCGCCGCTGGGGGGCTAGTCATTTGGCAACAGTACTCTAACTTGTTACCAAAAAAATCGTAAAAATTGATTAAAATTACCTTTGATTGACTGGATTTATTATTCTGAACTTCGCTTTTGTCTTCAGTTGTTGGTTCAAACGCTGGGTTCCAAACTCCATTTTCCTGATACAAATATATGAATATAATTACTATAATAATAATTACTATTACTTACAGTAGTTTGATCAGAGGTCTCTTTCATCGTTTTCCTCTAAAAAATATTTCAGTACCAAAGAATGAGATTCTTTGCTAAGATTCTTGGGAAGCTTCCTCTACCTTCAGAGACTTTCCACAAACTGACCTTCCCGCGCGCAAAATTAAGCGGATTTTGTGAAAATTTCAGCCAAGGGCAAAGTTCCGATGAGACTGCGAGATACGGCGAGTAAATTTATATTTCCTGGAAAAAAAAAAATGTTCTCTTACTAAACTCTATACACAAACAGTAATAATTCATCTTGTTCCAGTTCATGCTCAAACAATTGGAATCTTCATTCAAACACGTCAGCCGTTTCTAACTTTTTCCACAAGTTTGTATTGATTTTTCGTTCAAAATTTGTACTGGAATTTTTACTTACTCACGTTCTCCGCGTTTTGGAGGTTAAATCTTCAATAGGAATCTTCAATGAGATTCTCGGTTCTGGAAATGATTCCTGTTTGTCTGTGACATAATTCTTGCAAAGATAAGTCCATAAGAGAAAGCCGTTTTCCCTTTAAGTGAAATTTCGTAGCCCTCGGGATATTTTTGAAAGCGAAAATTTCGGTGAAATAGCGCAATTTTTAATAAAAATTACCACGGAACAGTAAAATATTACTAAATAATGAAGGACGTGTTGTTTTAATTAAGTTTGTATATGCAACACTAAGTTCACTTCATGTATTCGTTTACTAAATCACAAAATGAATAAGAACTGAATGTTGTTAATAAATAATTTTTAAAGTTTCTTACGGTAAACTTAAAAATAATTTTCACTAACTTTTAACTAGAATCCAGACTTATAAACTATTATAGTAATCTTAACTGGATAGATTAGTAAGGCTAAATGGAGCGAATTATTAAATTTTCAAACAACAAATTAATGAAAATTAGCTTATTCATTAAATTTTGTATATTAATTCAACGGAATAATTAATTTATTAAAACAAAATAAGAGTGACCGAAAACCAATAAGTTTAATTCATTTATTTAGTTTAGTCATGCACCGCTAGATGGCAGCTTACAGACTCCTTAAAGAAGAGGGAAAAGAAGGGCAAATAAGGAAAGAGGGAAAATGGAGGGAAAAAGGGAAATGTTACAAAAATTTAGCTTTTCAAGATTGTGTATGAAATAAACTTCATGAGCTTGAAATAATTGTTAACGGAAGAAAAAGAAATAGTTTTTCTAAAGAGAGAATGAAAGGGAAAATATATTTTCAAGCAAAGAGGAAAAAAGGGAAAAGAAAGTCATCTTCGAGGGAAAACTGAAACTTTGCTGAAAGTCAAAGCACTGTCCTTCCTTTTCCCCTCCCTCCTCCCCTTTCCCTTCCTTTTCCCCTCCCTCCTTCCCTTTCCCCTTCCCCTTCCTTTTTCCCTTTCCGTTTCCCTTTTCCTTCCCCTTCCTTCTTCCTCTTCTTGGCCGTTTCATCAAGGCTCTTGGACTCACGTGTCTCAGCCCAGTTTTCCCCGACATGTCTAATATCACGAAAAAGCCAAACAAATTCACACTCACTGGTTTGTAAAAGTTTTTACGTAACATTATATTAATCTTAAATGAAGAGTAAGTTAAGATTCATAACTGAATAAACGAAAAACGGGGAAAATAAGTTCATGAAACATTGTACCATGTGGCTGGGTCTTGCATCGTGTAGTGCACCACGACAGAAAATTCTCATCGAGTATGTAGAATTCGGAACCGAGACTCAGTGAGATCTCGGTGAGAAAGCTCTAAAAGTTGTGAGACCTCAGTGAGAAAGCTGTAAAAATTATGGGATCTCAGTGAGAAAGCTCTGAAAGTTGTGGGATCTCAGTGAGAAAGCTCTAAAAGTTATGATATCTCACTGAGTCTCTGTTCCAAATTCTACATGGTCCTATGGTCTCAGTGAGAAAGCTCAAAAAGTAGTGAGATCTCACTGAGTCTCTGTTCCAAAGTCTACATGGTCTTATGAGAATTTTCTGTCGGGACACGTTACCCTTCTCGCACATGTAGGCTCATTCTATATGGCAACACATAATTGGAAGAAAACCATAAACCTGTATTATCGTTGTTATCCGAAGTTCGGTTGTTTTATCATACGAATTATCATAAAATACCAACGACTTTGAAGAATTGTTTACGGGTAGAGACCAATTGTTCCCACATTCAATTTCCCCTCTTTCCTCTCTTCCCTTGTTTTCCCTTTTTTTACCCTCCGTGCTAGAATACAGGCTGTACTTTTAGATATTCCCTTTTCGCTCTTCTCTTATTCTTCTCTTCGCTTTCCCTTTGCAGATCCGTTTCCCCCTTTTTTTAAGGGAATTTCCCCGAAATGTGGAAACACTGGTAGAGACAGTCTAGCTAGAATTGGGTTCCCGAAGAATGGCAGGTACCTCAAGTAAAAGTGAGTCAATTGTTCTTAGTGTTTTACTCTTTATGTTATATCTTAGAAGGATTATCACATTACAGTATCCTAAGACTTGTATTTACATTCCAGCTTCTCAAAGTAGCGAAATTTTGACGGAAATTTGGAATGCGATCCATAACCTAGGCTTTCTCAGTTCTCCAAGCAGATGACGGTGACGATCTTTGAGTATGAATAAGAATAGAGAGGCCCGTAGTACGGCCAACCCGGCCTCAGCAGGCCCGTATTCCTCCCTGAACCAACCACTTTGTAGGAGGGACTTAGGACAGAAGAAAAAAATGACGAACGCAGTCCGCTGAAAATATTTGATTTGTCCATAAGGCGCGCTCTCACTTTTGTCTCTGACTTCGTCTACTTTTCTGTTTACATTAAGCGATAGTGTTTTGTTTCTTCTGGAGTAGCCAATAAGAGCAAAGCACCTCAGGGCTTTTTTTTTTTCAAAAGTTGGTGGAAACCGGGTGGTTTGTTAAGGAGAGATAGCCAAGGGCCTCTCTATTCTTATTCATACTCAAAGGTGACGATGAACGTGAACCAAAATTCATGGGTTGCGCGGGGACACTAAGGCAATTGTTGCGGTATTGTCCTTACTATGAAAGCCCAGTTATACCATTACACGCTCACGGAATGTGTCTTACTGTGAGACATAACTGAACCAATCAGTGCACTTTCCTGTTGCTATCCCCGATGAGTACAAGAGACAAATTATTTCATCGATACATGGACTTCTTTACTGCGGGCTGCCATTATCGCTACTGGATTGACATTCGCGTCTTTCAGTGACATTTGTGACGCCGTTAAATATTAACGTGTCTTGCTCTGTGTTCTTTGATGCAGACGGCTTTTGTCTTTCCGTATGTACAGGAGAATGGCACACAAAAAAGCCTCGGTTGGCGAGAAATAAGAAGAGAGTAAAAGTATCGTTTTAGCCGGAGACGCTCAGTCGGACTCACCTGGTACCAACGCAAATTCCGGCACTTATACTTGCTTGATACCGGAACTGACCAGATCGTAGATTTGGCGGTGGCATGTATGATTGTGGTGTATGTATTCTAACATCTGTGCAGTGAATTACAACTCTTCCTCTTCCATAGGAAGAAACTAAGTATTCGAACTACCTGGAGCCGGTGGGAATATCCAGACTTGGAGATAATCTGCAGTACTCTAATATCTGGTTCTCGCAGTCTTAACACCCTATGGGAACAAAACAATCAGAAAAATCATGAAACAAAATACCCTCAACACAAGACGTCAGTTTGAAGTGCGACATTTTGCAAAGTAAACCGGGAGAAAGATTAGATAACTCAATGCAAAAATAATTTCCAGCTAATTCGCAAGTGGTCCTCATCCATTATGGACCAGCTTTGGTGGTGCGTTCCTTCTTGTAACGGCGATGGAGATGTCCAGGTAGACAGCCAAAGTCTCGAAAGGTTATCCATGCTGTTTCGCAATGTGGAAAATGGTTACCACATGGCTTTCAGGTGTCAAACATTCACCACTGGTCAAGACGATGGTTTCGGGAAAAAGAATGTGCTACGGATCATTGCCAACTGACCGCGAGACAGACTTATCTTGTCATCGGAACAAGTAGCAGAAAACTCTTCTGGACACAATCCACAACCCGGCTTTTCTGAAATAAATTGCTCACCTGACAGTGAAGTACCACACAGATAGGTTTGAGGTTTACCACGACCATTGTCCGCAATAAACATCATAGTGGTCAAAATAAACATTTTGGTCGAAAGAAAAGTGTTTGTAAAATAAAATAAATAACATCTAACCCAGTAAAACTCTATTTCGTGAAGATACTTCTGGATTGCACTCTGCTTTTACAAGAGCAATCGATAGCGAGAATTTGAAGATTATTATGCCATAATACCTGACCGTTTCTATCGGTGACTAGAATGGTGTAAATCTTTACAGTAAATTCGTCAGGAAATGGTATATCTGTGAGCTTCCCGGAATATCAAGTGGTTCAGTTTTCTGGTTCTTCTTAACCAAAAGTGGAATTAGTTAAATTGTTCATTGTGCTTGTCGTACTCCTCTTGGAAGTAGTAATGCTTAAGCTGTTTGACAAACTTGCATATACTGGCAAGTGAAGGACTTAGTGAGTTTCTCGGATATTCGGACATCTGGATAATCCGGAAAGTGGTTGGCTATTCGGATACAGATTTTGTATCCGAATAGTAAGGCCTTTCGCCAATAAGGATTTTTTTGTTGTTGTTGACAAAATTCCGCTCTTAACCTTGCAATGTCACTTTTCCAAAGAAATCAGAAAGCATGTTATTAGCTTATCGAGTTCTTCTGCCGAACTTGAGCTTTGCTCAGTAGTCCCTGAACATCAGTATTACCTTGGCCAGCTATGAAATGCCTGAGTAGTTTGATTTGATCGACAATTTAAGCGGGAAACGCAAAAGCGAGCGTCGCAGCATTACGCATTACTATAGTAGAGGAACGTTCAACGGGTATCGCCCAGTATGTACATACTGCGAACAGATTGACCGTGGTAGAGAGAACGGAAGTTCTGCTGAAAACCTCACCGACAAGAAGGTTCACATCGCTTCTCAGGGTTCCCACTGAAAAATCTTAATCATATTCCCTGACTTTTCCCTGATTTCCCTAACAATTTTTTCCGATGTTTCCCTGACTTTTTAAACGCATTACACTTTCTGGAAGTTATTTATTAGAGGCTTGAGCTAAGGTTAGCTGAAACTGAGTGGAGTGGCAACTCAAATTGCCTGACCTTTTCCTCGTGTATTACCGATTCCCTACGATTTCCCTGTATTCCCCGACTGAAAACTTATTCCCTGACTTTTCCCCGATTTCCCCGTTCTCCAGGTCGGTGGGAACCCTGCTTCTTCTTTACCACGCCGCTCAAGAATACAACCATCACATTTTCAGACATTTAATGCAAGCTTCTCTTATTCCTCTTATGATAAGTTGACTCTGCAGGAACTACCCCTCATTTTCATGAGCTGAGTTCAGAGTTGTGGGTACAGCCAGTGGTAAGCCCTGTGTGTGAACGCTCACAGAACCGAGGTGTATTTTGCATTATCCTATAGCCAGGAACCTACAGAATCCGATTTTTCTAGGGAAATTAACCCTCGATTGATTTTGAAAGTTAAGTTACCCAGCGTCGAGGAGTCACTTTGAGCTCCCCTGGACGCTTGACAGTGTGGATGATCAAAATCTTTTGGCAAGTTCTGGGGTGACCTGGAAAAGTAAATCCTGGATGAAGTTGCCACCAGAGGCTACCAGTGTCAACGTATAATGTTATTTAATATGTTAAAACAGAAGTCAGATATCCGGATAATCCGGATAGTTGGCCTTCGGTTATTCGAATAGTCTGTTTGGTATCCGGGAAACTCGCTAGAAGGACTGCGTTGATTTGGCTGTTGAAAACTAACACTGAGTGTGTAGTGTCGGAAGTCGTAAGGTTTGTATGAGGAATGAAACTAACCATGTATCATTATCATGTATTAATGTCTTACATTAGATTTTTAGCGGCACTTGGGGGTTGTAAATGGAAACCCAGTTTTGTCCCTGTGGTTAGCGTGTATTTTTATTTAAAGGTTGGCATGTCACTTATCTACATATTGCATAGTAACGAGCTACTTCACAGATCACAACAAAAACAAAGATAACAAGGAAACTTTATTTTCCACAGCGTCGTAGGAACTTTGGAATTGTTGGGTACCACGTAAACTTGTAAGGCTCGTTCTTAAACTGCACCCATCCTTCATGGTTTTTGAGATCTTTGGGGCCCCACTCGGTCGTCGAGATGAAGCTCCATTTGATACGCTGTGAAACAAGAATGTCAAAACATCCATTTTGTACAACACTAACTGCACATCTACTTAGTACCTGCCTTACAAATACTTGAGCGCCAAAATATATCTATTATTTTTACGCAGATATATTTACATAGGTATACTATACTGTTACCGTATTACGACGTCGTTTTGAATATTTTATGTTTAAAACATAATAAACAAGCATGGATAATGTACATTGCAATGTTTTATGAGTTTTATGTCAACGTACACACCCTATATACGTTTAAATATGTGCGCTTAAGTATGTTTCAAGCTATAATTTAATCGGAAAGTAGATAGTAGAATTAAATTTAACTCGGTACCTGCCATAATGATGTGCCTCGCTTTTCTTTGTAGATGGCGTATATCGCCCAACCGGGAATTTGTGCCAGGGCGATTCCAGCTAAAACCCAACCGGCAGCTAAACAATTCAGAAAGTAATACTGATTTATGGTAGTGCAAACGTGCAACGCAGTTTATTTGCCTATATACGACATTTATACACCACTAGTATGACATAATCGTTATTATAGTCATACTACTGTTTAGCACTATAGACACGAGTAATCTTACTAGTACCTTTGGTATTTGCTACTCTTACGGCTTTCATACAATGGTTAACCTATGTACTGAGGCTCAAACATGCTATTACGAGATAGAAAAAACCCAATTCCTGTTGGTTTGATCATGCGAAATTTAATACTACACGTTGTTTCCACTAAAAATTGATAAACTGTTGTTTTGTTCTTATTGCTACTCTTACACCACAACCACGATACCACTACCGTTCTGCTAATACTAAATGTATCTCTGCTACGCAAATCCTAGCACTAGTATATCATCAATACTTCACCTACTTCTTATACATCTTACTCCGCACTGTAGTAATAACTTCGAAAGTTATATTTGCACTGCTACCGCTACTCATTGGTGTGGTGGTACTATGGTGACTTACATTAAGGTATTTGATGTTATTAAGCAAGACGATGCTGTTTCTAGTAATACTGTAAGTATTACATGTGAGAATAGTATGCTACTAATACGCCATTTCATGCTACGCTGCTTCTACTACTACTACTACTACTACTATCATGACAGTGCACCATACTACTACTGTTCTCAATGCGTCGCCACTGCGCGTGGTGTAAATATCTATATGCAGTTAAAGTATGGAGCCCCTGTGCTTAATTACGAAATATTCCCCTTATGGTATATACTGCTAGTGACGATGTATGAGGTAAATAAAAGTAGAAATATCTTCAGAATTATTCGCTTACCCAAAGCGGCGTCAGGTAGCACCAGCCCACCAGATTGTAATGGCTGGTAGGTTGCCATTGCATACGTGAAAATAACGAGAAGAGCCACTGGAATGAAAAATCCCCAAGAAAATTTCCAGTAAAATCCCAGCGAAATGTCAAGCATGTACTTGATATCCTTCATAAACTCCTTTAGTCCTGAAATGTTAAGTTGATTAGAACTGTATTCGCCAAAGTTATATGAATACGTGATGATATAATGCAGATAACGTGTTAGATAACTTTTAAATGAGGTATATTCAGTACCAATAGATAAAGTGTTCACTGGTGTTCCAAACTTTGAATTAACGCTGACTAAAAACTGCTGAAATATTTTCTTTGTTATGTGGAAACTTTGACAAATGTTGCATTAGAAAAAATAGATTCCTAAAGTTCTTCCCATCAGGGAAACCGAACAGGAGCTGAAGGCTCTCCAGCTTCGACAGAAAGTACTTGTTTCGATGGAGGTCAGGAACCAAGAGACACCGATCGCGCAGACGAACTCAGCTTAACCAGAATACGTTCAAGAAGCTTTGAGTATAACAGCTTAGAGGAGAAAAACGGAAATGACCCGTGAGCCTGTGAGTTGTAAGTTGAGTGTGATTCATCTGGGTTTGGTAGGATGTGAGCTGTGACCTTAACGCTCTATGGTCACCAAACTCCTATCGAGTACCACGAGAAATATATTCGCGTATTGGAACGAGATAGGAATGACCATCTTGGCTCGCCGACATTTGACCACCCCAAACAGAGCTTTTATGCCTAGTAGAAATGCTCAAGTTCAGCATTGTTTAAGACGTCGCCCTACAAGGTCAAGACGCGCCTCCCATGTCTATCTTGGTCTTTCTCTAGTAGATTGCTTGAATTAGACCGAAAGGAGGAGAAAAACGGGGCGTTAGCTGTTACTAACCAAGAGGAAGGCAGGTCGAAATGTTAATAGACTGAACAGCTTGAAGTCGATGAAGATGTTGAAAATGGAATCTGAAGTAGGGAAATTATAACTGCAGCCCGATTCGAAAGACCAAGACCGAATCCACCGGTCATCGAAACTGAGAACGACCTGTACTGTGCTGAAGAAGACACCGAAGGAAGAGTCCAACCACCTACCAGTCTCCCTCGGGCTTTAGCACCACTTCTAGGAACTAATTGCTAGCGCCAACTCACAAACTTCAGCTGAACCAGGTAGCAGTACGAGAGTTATTATCTTGGATATCGAAACTATCCCGATATTTGATCAACTCGACCTTTGAACCTCACTTCGGTGTAGCTCCGAAAGTTCTGGTCCCTAAGGGACTAACTTCTACTTCGTATTCTCTAGTGTAACCGGAATAACAAATGACACATAAATTATTCTCAAGGTTTCCAAGTCTACTCGGGACTCATGGAAACACCTGATAATTCAGATATTGGTCAAGAATGTGAACTTCAAAGACTTTTTGGTGTGTAGAGGACCAGCGGAGTCCAGTAGTGGATACGGTTTCCCTGACGGACGAAGGACCCACGGACTTCTTTCAACTTCCTTGGGGGAAAAAAAATGCTTTCTCGGTCTGATAGACGTTTCAAGCTTCTGTTGAATGGACTACTGTCAATTTTCGTAAATGTAGACATTAAGAATCACGCACCTCTTTACCCCGGACCAGTTTTATCTGGGAGCTCAGTTTCAGTTCAGACCTGTTGCATTTCACGATAAAGAAATTGTTTGGGGAGAGAACATCAAATGTCTTCCATTGCATGCTACGCTCTGGCGACATCGTCCGAACAGACCTTCCCAAGTTTCCGGGTAGATTCGAATCGCGAGCAAAATTGAGAATAAATTGACGTATCCTGTCGAGTAACAACTCGTATCAGATGTGGCCGTTTCCAGAAAATATTCTCTACAATGTAATACACGGATCAAGCCTGATTCTTCGTCTTAGTCAGTCGATCTCAGTTAAACGTCAATCCCCTTTCGAAAACGGCATTAGTTCGAAAAAGACTGTGACAAAAACAGTTACTATCTTTTAAGCAATTAGATTAACTTTTGTAATGTATTCAATGAAATATTTACGATTAAATGAATTCTAGTTATTTTAGTTTCGTTTAAGCAATGTATCGAATGTTAAGTAAAACTTAAGGATGGTATTTACCGTAAATCCAGCAGATCGAAACAGTCTGTACTATAGCCATGATGTAAATAATGAATCCACCGCCAAAGTAGTCGACGACATCAAAGACGAACTGGCCGCCCTAGTAATTATATAATAAGTTTAATACTAATCCGGTTAATCTTTATCTTTAAGGTATGGGAGCTAGCATAAACAGTAAAATATACCGGTGTGACGTATACGATTCCTATCAGAAATCCTGCAGCACAGACGACGCTAGTGATGATCCAACGTTTGATTTGCGGGAACTCGTCACAGATGATTGTTATAATGCAGTTAGTTAAAGAAACGGCACTTCCCACACCCAGTGTGAACAACATCAAGAAGAATAGTACCGCAAAAAGCTGCACAATAATGATAAAAGTGATAAAGGTAGTTAACTACTTCAATCCAAAGAAATGCGCGTACCTGTGGAACAGCATCGAATTTGGCAATGACTTCAGGGTACGAAACGAAAGCAAGTCCAGTTCCTCCTTGAACAAAATCCGTAATATCTCTTCCAGTGACAAAAGCCAAGTGACCCAGAATTGCAAAAATCGTCACTCCCGACAACACACTGGCTAGGGTGTCCATGAAACTGATAATAATCGAATCCCTATTTTTATTAAAAAAACGATGACGATGACGGGACATTTTTGCGGAAACTTCGAATACCGGTAGATTTTATGGCGAAATGGGTTGTAACTGGAATAAGTGACGATAGGTCCGAAGCTAACCGACAGCGAAAAGAAACATTGAGTGACAGCAGCATACCATACCTGCGAAATAAACTTGAAAACTATCAGTATTATTAAGTTCTAGTTAGCTTAGTTACGTCAGCAGTGACTAGACGATCCCATTGTGGAGTAACGAAGAAGAGCATTCCGTCACTAGCACCTTCAAGTGTAACTCCGCGAATGAGCAAGGCAACCAGAATAACATAGGGGAAAATAGCAGTGAAGTAAGAAACTTTTCCAGAGGAGGCAACACCCTTCATTAGAATGACGAGGATGCAGAACCAGCAGAAGAGCAGGCAAAGAGTTAAACGCCATTCTGGAACACCTATACCGTCTTCAATGTTGTCCAGCTTGCGAATAACATTTCGTCTGCAAAATTTACAGATATATTACCACTCCACTTTCTAATTACATCCAGAGATCGAACTTACAAAAAGTATTCTTCGCTGGAACTTAAGCGTCCCGTGGTATTGACACCGGTGGTATTACCACTCGGGTAGCAGGTAGGACTTGCCCATTCCGGGTCGCACACAGTCCATGGAAGTACAGCCTGGAACGAGGCAAAGAAGTAGAAGACCGTAAGAGCCATCAAGTAGCAGTAGTATGTGACCACGCACCACGTCGCTATCGCCTGACCGTAACCCACACCTGAAAATAACGCAAATTTATTTAATATTTAAAACTTTAACTGAAAATTACGGGTTGAATAAAAATGCAGAACCTTTGGATATGGGTACCACAGCCCAGACTTTGACGGAACCGTAACTGGAGAATTGTCCCAGGACCATTTCCATGAAGTACAGGGGTTTACCGATGAAGATCAGAACGATTAGGTAAGGAATGAGGAAAGCTCCACCTCCATTGGCGTATGCGGTGAAAGGGAATCGCCAAACGTTACCCAAACCCACAGACATGGAAATACACGACATTAAAAACTCTAATGGGTTTCCCCAAGTATCGCGTCCAACCTCTGCGTTAGCCCCATCTTCCCCTGACTCCACCTAAGAACGAAATGCTTATTGTAGCTTATTAAATTAATGATTTAGTACAAGTACCTTCTTGTTATCGAAATTGTCATACGGTGGTGGAGGATTTTCGTCGTTAGGATCTTTGTGGAATCCAGCGTTGGAGACACCCAACTCCTGGAAGCATCATTAATATAATTAACAATAATCGAGAAATTATAACAATTAAGTTAACTGCGAAATAGCATTTTATTATTGGTAAACAAGAAATAGTTGAAGATTAAGTTATTAAATGTGAATCAATAAAAGGAAAATTTATGATGTCAGTTTGGGTACTTTGTTATCAACTCCAAGTTGCTACAATACCTGCAATAAAATTTGTTTTTAAACAATACGAAGTTCTTTTTTTAGGAGTTTAGAAGTTCCAAGATAAGGTGTGTGAAGACTAAGTTATTGGGCACTGTTGCATGCAATATATTATTAAAGTAATAAATTAGAATAACACTACTCATCAATTAAATTTTTATTCAGTTGAAATTCATTACAGTAATCAACTTAATTAGTATTTGTTATGATGGTTCCTTACTACTGATTCTGTAGAATGTTTGCCCATGACCGTCTGATGTTTCCTCTAATGAAAATTAAGTTAATAATAATTACTGAAATGCAAGTTTCTGAGGTACTACTTTGCGGACGATTCGCAGCTTTCGACGCAGCGGCTACTTCACGAATAACCTACCCCGACTCCATTCACCTATGTTTCGTTGGTAAACTGGACAGCAGATAAAGTTTTAGGTAGTTTAGTCGTTGATTATTGTGTAACAGCTAAGTTAGGAACAAAAAGCAAACGAACTGAACATCCAAGCTTCACGTGAACAGAATCTATAACTCAAAACAAATAGAAATTCTAGCGTCATTGACATGGAAGGTTTTAAACTTCATAAAAATTTTGCTAGTTGAGGAAATATGATAATGAATTGATAACATGATGATAACACACTATACCAGTGTTTCCACTTTTACAGGGAAATTCCCTGAAAAGGGGAGAAATGGGGTCTGAAAAGGGAAGAAAAAGAGAGGAGAGTAAAGAGGAAATCTAGAACCTGTATATTCTTGCACGGAGGGGGAAAAGGGAAAGATAAGGGAAGAGGGGGAAAATGGAAAATTGACAAATGGAAACATTGCTGCATACCCACAAACCCATGAATAAATATTTTTCTTACATTTAATTCTGATAGAATTCTAGTGTTTTTGATCAGTTTGAATCTATTACTATGTTATCCCCATTTCGTCATCGGTTATCATAGGTTTTACTGGAGTTAGTAGCAGAGTATTAGTATTTATTGCTCTTAAACTGAACTATTTACTACTAAATGATAAAATTAATCCGGAACAGAGCCTTTTTATAACAGCTAAAATTTCGGAATTTCATTCCGGGTATTGCAGTATACATTGCAGTAGTTTCAGTAGTTAAACGTATACTTGTATTAAGTAGTATTCTTATATAAGTAGTATACCTATTCTATAACTGTATTTTTTAAAATTCATTTTTGTTCAGTCTATTTATGATACATTTATTTTATATTATTTATTAGTTATATTATATTTGAATTTGCACTAATGTTTTTAGCAGCATTGTACTTAAAGGGCAACCCGGACGACTCGGAAAAATATATATGCTATAGAACTTCTTACGCTGATTCCGAATATATATAGTATCCCTATCTCAATTTTCTACCGTTTGGCCGCAAAAATTAATCAAAGTTTGAAAATGGACGCGGCAACGCTGGAAATTGAGCGGACGATCTGATTGATTCGTACTGGTCACGTGAACAAAACAGCCAATCAGTTTGTTGCCTCCTAGTAACAGACGTGCAGCATGTTGTAGGGAGTAAACAGTAGTACGAAATCGTCTGCTACTAGGAGGCGACAAATTTTCTCATTGGCTCTTTTGATCACGTGACCAGTGCGGACCAATCAGATCGTCCGCTCAATTTCCAGCGTTGCCACATCCATTTTCAAACTTTAATTAACTTTTGCGGCCAAACGGTAGAAAATTGAGATAGGGACACTATATGTATTCGGGATCAGCGTAAAAAGTTCTATATCATATTTTTTTCCGAGTTGTCCCTTTAATGACGTATGACGTTTTGAAGTTTAAATATGTATGATCCTTTAATAGCCCTTGCACGTTGTACAGATAATTCTAATCCACCCAACACATGGTATTTTCAAATAAGGACTATTTATTCACAAACTATTTTTACTATGCCGTAGTGATAAATCATTTCTTGATAAGCTCTTTAGAATGATTTATTGGTATTTCGGTATCGATCAGTGCTTGGTCATGATAGTAAAAACCACGTTTTTAGATTAATTAAGTGATTGACCTTTTGCCTCGTAATAAAAATAATAATAACCCTACGCGTTGGTTCTGTTTTCCCTTTTTCCTTTCGATTGAGTATTAAAAATTCCCTGTTTTTTCCCTCAGCACGCTATATACTTCTAAATTTCTATTTCCCCTCTTCCCTTGACTTTCCCTGTTCATAGTCCATTTTCCCTTTTTCAGGGAATTTCCCCGCAAAGGGAAGCATTACTCCAACGCCATCTATGAACAGTCTTCTGTACTAAATGTTAGGAAAAAGTGAAAACAGGTTTGTTGTCATATGTCAATATAACAGCAACAACCTCTCGTTCACTGATATTATTCCTTAAAAATACTTAAAATCTGGCGAAAACAACTTTACCTCAGGAAAGACTTTAAAATTATATTTCCTTTAATTGCGAAAAAACATGAGTAGGCCATTGAAAGGAAACCGTTTCCAGCAGCGTCCCTTTCAAGGCGGCTTTGGGAAAAGCAGTGCCTCGCCAGTGACTGATCATCTGCAAATTGTAAACATTTGACACTTACATTGCTGAAGCTAATAAAAAAAACTATTATTATTACATACTTTCAGGCAAGGGACTCTAAAGACAAGACTCGTCACAGTACCGGCGTCGTCTATCATGAGTACATGAAAGAGCCGAAGTGCCTGTGGGACGAAAACTACCCAGAAAATCCGAGCCGTTTTACTTCCGTTCTGGACAGGTAACGTTTATACTTTATAAATATATGTAGTAAGTCTAATATATGATTTTCTAAACACTGTATATTGTTAATCTCATCAGTAATAAGCAAAACGTTGTATATAGAAAATCAATCTAATCAATGATATCCTAAATGCTGTACATAGAAAGTCGTTCTAATCAAAATATACAAAATGTTTGTATATATACTCAATTCAATCCAGTGTAAAGTCAACTAAATTGATGTTATACAAATTTATGTTTCTATTAGGTGCAAAGAGTTGGGTCTTCTTGAACGTTGCATTTCCTTACCTCCGCGGGAGGCGACAGAAGACGAACTACTGAGAGTCCACACTGGGGATAGGATCGAGTTACTCAAAGGAACTGACGGAAGTCCAGACGCTGAAGCTCTCGAAGCTCTGAGCTCGGGATATGATGCCATTTATATTCATCCTGTATTTTTGTTTAATATTATTTTATTTCTATTAGTTTTATTAACTCACTGTAAGAATTCGTATTATTTGGTTATTTCGTTATTCTCAGAGTTCCTACAAAGCTTCGCTGCTAGCGGCAGGCTCTACTGTGGAACTTGTGGACGCTATTTTGGACGAGAAAGTGCAGAACGGCATGGCGATTGTTCGGTAAAATATAATTTAAGAGTTATTGAAACTATATTTTTATTTAAAAAATTATTTTAAAGTCCTCCAGGCCATCATGCTATGCAAAGCGAGTACTGCGGCTACTGTTTCTACAATAACGTGGCAGTAGCAGCTCGTCACGCCTTAGATATTAAGGGTCTGTCCAGGATCCTGATTGTCGACTGGGACGTCCATCACGGCCAGGCAACCCAACAAATGTTTTATGACGATCCCCGGTATATTAACATTCACTAACTTATTTAGAAACCATTCTAGTTTAACTATTTTGTATTAAGTGTGCTGTACTTTTCCATTCATCGCTACGAGAACGGCTCCTTCTGGCCGAACCTGAGGGAATCTGACTATCACTTCATCGGTTCGGGACCCGGTAAAGGTTATAACGTGAACATACCCCTCAACAAGACTCAAATGGGCAATGCAGATTATATGGCTGTCTTTCACCAAGTGCTTTTACCACTGGCCTATGAGGTATTATTTTACCATTACATATATTATAGTTATGTCTTCAAACAGTTAGAAGCAAAATTAATATCTTAAACCTACAGTTTCAACCGGAGCTGGTTTTCGTATCTGCTGGCTACGATGCAGCTTTAGGATGTTTTGAGGTTGGTAAAACTTACTTAACGTATTTTTTGTGTTTTTTTTTTCTTTCTTGACTGGTGTGTAGTTTGGTCCGGAACTAGTAGTTGTGTCTGCGGGCTTCGACTCCAGTCTGGGTGATGAAAAGGTTTCATTTCTTACTTTTCTGTTTGACGTACTCGTTAGTTTGTTTTTGTTCCTGAAGATTTTTTATAGTGAAATATTATTTCATTGTATTTTATTTGGTTTAACAGGGCGAGATGGAAGTTACCCCACCCTGCTATGCCCATCTGACTTCTGCGCTAATGGGCTTGGCTTATGGCAAAATCGCTGTCGTGCTGGAGGTAAGTTATTAATTATTATCAATAAATAATGTAAATATGTTGAATATTTATGCGTCAAATTATAAAATTTTAATTTTTACAGTGTTAATTGTTTAAGACTTTAATTAATTTAGCACTTTATTGAAATTTAATTAAATGCAGCACAATTAATTATAGTCATTCATATTATGTAAATTTGTTGAATATTTGTATATTTTAATCGTGAATTATAATTTTTTATACTGGTAAGAATTTAAAACTATTAAAAATATATTTAAAATATTTCACCATTTAATTAAATGATTTACAAACTTTATGAATGATAATTAAATTTTATTTTTATTAGGGAGGGTATTGCTTGAAGTCGCTTGCTGAAGGTGCTGCTTTAACCTTACGCACTCTGCTGGGGATCCGTGTCCTCAGATCGAGAACCTGGCCGAACCATCGGAAAGGTATTATTATTTTAATTCCATTAATTTCATTCGTTTGATGTAAGTAAATAATTGCAGTATCCGAGAGAGTATACTCAGCGCCATCTACGTCTTACGCGATTACTGGAATTGTTTCAAGTTCCAGGAAACGTTCTGCGTGGATCATGTGAGGAATCCTGAGAACGTTCAGCCCGGACAGTTCTGGCCTGTGGTAAAATTCCTCGGCAGTGATGAGAAACCTACAAAATTTGCGACGAGGAACTGCTATCCCGTACAAAGTGAGGAACTCGTTAAGCAGCTTGACCAGCGATTGGACGTCCTCATCAGAGGTAAACGACAAGATTAATTCCGTTAGTATTATCAGTTATAGTAGTCGTGGTAGTAGTAGTTGTGATGGTAGTAGTAGCATTAGTAGTAGTAGTATTAGTGTTGTTAGTGGTGGTGTTACTATTTATGTGATTTTCACTATTATTATTATTTATCATTACTACTACTACTTGTACTACTACTACTATTGTTATTATTATTATTATTATCAATTATGTATGATATGCCATTCGGTGTACACTTTACGTTAAGATGTATCGAATAATATGTAATAGAATATTAGTAGTATTATTCTAATTATTTTTTTTAACTTCTGTTATTCAGGGACGACTTTGACTGTGCCGCCAAATCGAGTCTGCCTGGTCTACGATGAAGCAATGGCCAAACATCGCAATATCAGTGAACAGTAATATTAATCTTACTCTACCCCGTACATTGAAGCGTGTATTGACGACCTAAGCTCCTACAAAATAGAGCCATGGTCAACTAGAAGCATGATTAGAAAACAAGAGCAAGTTCGCTAAAGGGAACTCGTACAATTACATGTAAAGATACTTAATTCGATCAAAACAAACGCGGGGTCTTTAATGTCAAAATACCCAGTATATTAATATTACGGATTATTGTCAAAATAAGAAACTACATCGGGAAAACGTAATCCGTATTACAAATGGCAAAACAACAATAACTCAATCAAAAGTACCGATAATATCTGTTATAGATGATCAATGCATAAGTAGATATTACAATTATTGTTATATAATAATAGTAAGTTGTATGATAAGCAGCATCAATAACGATAACAGAACATAAAATACTTATATAAACAGCAATTTAAAACTAATACAGATATATGTACTGTCATGAGCAAAAAAAATCCCCACCTAGAGCGCAGAAAGACGCTTTTGCCTGCAACTTGTCTGCTGCTGTAGCTACCAATCGAGGTCAAAACGAGGTCAAGGAAGTTTAAACAGCATTAGGTCACCTTAATTTTTACCCTAGTTAATCCATTCGACTGCCACATTAGAAGACAAGTTCAGGTAAAAGTACCTTTATCTATTCTAGGTGGGCGAGGTTTCTTTGCTCGCCACTGTACTTTGATTATGTTTGATGCATTTATTATATAATATTTATGTATATATATTATATTATATTATATTAGATATACGCGGTGTGATATGAGCTGAAGGTTTGATATAAAAATGAATTTTAATTTGTAATTTTTTTTCGGTTTAGTAATTTCATGTAGAACTAATTGTACGTAAAAATTATTATGAGAAACGAAGTTTATTCACGTATTTGTGATTTATTTGAATTCAGGAACCACCCAGAAAGACCCCAGCGTATTTTGACCATTTACGAGAGACTCGAAGAATTTGGATTAACCAACCGTGTTCATCGGCTTAAGGTCTTTATCATTAATATTAATAATTATTATCCAAAATCTTGGGGCAGAATCCAGTGTTTCCACTTACAGTTTCCCCTTTTTTCTCTCTTCCGTTATTTTTCCCTTTTCCTCTTCCCTTACTTTTCCCTTTTCAGACCCTATCTTCCACTTTTTCAGGGAATTTCTCTGCAAAGTGGAATCACTCTTCAGCAATATTTATAGTAAATAATTAACAGTTGTAATTAATTTTTACTTCATAAATTTGAGCGTGTATTCTTAGGCTTGGAATCCATTATTGGATCATAGCCCTGTATACAAATTACAATTTATAATTGTCAAGTTTTCCTCTGTGAGAAGTATTACTGATGGTAATAAGTTTAACCATTGAAAAATCAATTAATCATGCAGAAATGAAAAATCATGATTAACAAAATCTCTTCATCTTAATACAGTACTGTATAATGACTTTTATCATAAATACTTCATAAATACTTCGTAGCAATTTACGTCGTAAATTATTTATTCGTCTAATTATTATTTTTTTAATTTACTTATGTAAACTAGTCGAGGGAGGCCACTCGGGAAGAGCTGTTGATGCTTCACGACAAGGACTACCTCGACACGCTGTACGAGATCCCGCAGCTGAAGCAGTCGCAACTCAACGAGATGCAGCGTAAATACAACTCGATTTTCATTTGTCCAGACAGCCTCTCAGCTGCCCTCATATCTTCAGGATGCGCTTTACAAGTATCGTATTAATTTATTAATTTTTCAATTTAAATGCATACTTCAAAGTTAGACTTTATTTCCACACCCAATTATTATACTAATTAATCACTGAAAGTGAAGTGTGTATTAGGGCTTCGAATCCGCTTAGGAATTATAGCCTCTACAGCACAGTAAGGACAAAGTTGTACTACCAGCATGCAATAAGAAAAAAAATTCAACATTTAGGTGAAAATTTCTTTTAGGAGAAGCGACCAATAAAGAAGAAAAAAAGAAAAAGTAAAAAACACTGAACAAGAAAATAACTTGAAATGTCTTTTGCGTATGTGCAGATCAAAAATGGTTTAGCTTGGAGATAGAAAGTGAAAAACATAGAGAATTCGTATACGGTAAATTAATGTTAAATGTTACGAGTATGGATGTTAAAAGTCTAATAATAATTACGTACTAACATACTTTATCTTTGTATTATATCAGTTTTCAAAAATAGTACTGATTCCACTTTCAGTTTTCCCTTATTTCCCTCTATCCTTATTTTCCCCTTTTTTCCTTTCGTACTAGAATATAAGGCTGTACTTCCAGATCTCCCCTTTTCACTCTTCCCTTATTTTTCCCTTTTTAGAGCCCATCTTCCCTTTTTCAGGGAATTTCCTTGCGAAGTGGAAACACTGGATTATGTGTTCATTATTCTAAATTGATTTTTCAGGTGGTTGACAGCATATTGAATGGGGAAAGTCGCAGCGGTGTAGCGGTAATCCGGCCGCCTGGACATCACGCCGAACGAGACGAAGCCTACGGTTTCTGTTTCTTCAATAACACGGCTTTAGCTGCCAAACACGCCATTGAAGCTCATGGCCTCAAAAGGTAATGTGATTCATAAACAAAATTTTACTGATCAAAATTAATTCTATGTTCACATTGTGAATTATTTTGTAACGCTTTCTGATTGCAATTATTCGATTAAAATTAAATGTATTTGCTTTAAAAGGATCCTGATCGTGGACTGGGACGTTCACCACGGTAACGGTATCCAGCGGATGTTTGAAAACGATCCCCGAGTCCTGTACGTCTCTCTACATCGTGGAGACATTTTCCCGATGAATCCTGAAGATTCGGCCTGCTGTGTTGTAGGGGAAGGTCCCGGCGCGGGGTACAGTGTCAACATTTCCTGGCCTAAGGTAAAAATTTCTTCACAAAATGGAAAAAAATAATAACTATGAAGTGTAATAAATAATTTAACTACAAGTTGATAATAAGGCAATAGTTTGATTATTTTAGTCTTTTGTAATGAGAAGAAATTTTTTGACATTTGCAGAAAGGAATGGGAGATGCGGAATATTTTGCAGCTTTCCAACAAGTTGTCATGCCCATAGCTTATCAGTACAATCCCGAGCTGGTTCTCGTAGCTGCAGGATTTGACGCTGCCCAGGGAGATCCCCTCGGAGGTATTCCTACCTTTTCCTATAATATTGTCATTTATTTTTATTATTATTATTATAATAATATTTAATTGCGATTATTTCAATGTATGATTTATTATTATTTGAATTTTTATCGATTTAAAATATGATTTTTAAAGATGTACATTTGTATCTAGGATGTTTGGTAACGCCCCAGTGTTATGGCCAGCTTACCCACATGCTCTCGTCTCTAGCCAATGGGAGAGTAGCTCTGTTTCTAGAGGGCGGGTATAATCTCAATTCAATCTCCTATTCGTTCGCCATGTGCACCAAGGCTCTTCTCGGAGATCCAATCCCGAGCCCGGCAATCACTCAAGCTATTAACCCGGCTGCTGTGGCTACTATCAAGAGCGTGGTCCGAGCCCAGCAGCCCTACTGGTCTTCACTGAAATTCCACGTGCAGTTACCCGATAAGAATGTTCTGTCCGCACCGTGGGTTACGGGTAAAGAGTCCCTGGAACAAGGCCTGGAGAAACTGAATCTCTCTGAAGCTGAGGTCGGTGCTTGTGCAGCTCTGGAGTTGACCCTTTCACCACAGGAACCGAGAACCCTGACCGAATTTCTGGCCTTACCGGAAAACGCTATCGTATGTTTTTCTCAATATTTAAGTGTTTTTAATTAAATTACGTTAATATAGTACAATAAAATAATTGAAATGATATCCGAATAGAAAATATATTGAATATAATTAAGTATGTTTTCTTATTGTAGAGTTATTGAAGGAATAAGAGTTTAATTGTAATATTTTAAAAAATAATTTAAAGGGCAAGAATGGCTGAACATAAAAATAACAGGAATAATTAAATGGGTAGTAGTTTTTCATGTTATAACTATGCTGTATATATTATTATTATTACTTAATATTTGATTTGATTTATTTATCATTATTATTTATAATTATGTATATATATTATGTTGTATAAATTAGCTATTATAATATTGCTTTTTCTAAATAATTAATAATGTTATTTACATTTAAAACAAATCTAGGGTCTTGCTGAAGGAAGCATGTTCGCAGTGACCCCGTTGAGTTGGTGTCCGCACCTTGTCAGCGTTGGGGAATCTTCCCGTAAGGATTGGAGCTCGACGCTTCCTTGCGGAATATGCGCAGATCCCGGAGAGAACTGGCTCTGCCTTACCTGCTATGAAGTATATTTAATTCAAACTTAATTAGATTTATAAGACCAAGTTAAGAAAAAGCAAAATAAATATTTTTTACTTTATATTGAATTTAATTTTTAGCTTCACCATTATATCTTTATTCTAAAGACAGCTATTGTTTAAACTAAGCTATGAAAAATATTATTTATCAGAACAAACTTACTTAATACTGAATTTAATTAGTTTAACTGAGTTATTTAGTTCACTTTTTAAGTGTTATTATGGTAAAAATAACCAGTATTATCTTACTCAATATTAAATCCAATTATTTTACTATTTTTTTTTTATTAACGAAATAATTGCAAATTAATTGCAGGTGAGGTGCGGTCGCTTTGTTAACGGCCACATGCTGGACCACAACACGGAAACAGGACATCCTTTAGCGCTAAGTTTCAGCGACTTGTCCGTTTGGTGCTACTCGTGCGACTCCTACATCGATAACGAGGTAACAATATTAGGAATTATAAATATATAATATTAATTATAGAAAATGCGTATTTCTTGGTGTTTTCTTCTACTTCTAGGCCTTCTACGCAGCAAAGAATAAACTGCACTTGGAGAAGTTTGGCGATCCTCTACCACATTAATTGGAAAAAAATTTATTTCTTTGGAAAAAAGGACATTAAAAATAACTTTAAAAAAACAGTGCCTTCGGTATCTCTCCGATTAAAACTAAAAGTATTTGCAGCCATACAAAATGATTTCGACACAATAATAACACAGGAAAAAAAAAAACAAATACAAATGTAACACAGGATCTTTCAGAATCTGAAGCTGAATTACGTGTTCTGGTAACTGATTTTGAATAACACTAGTGAGAGTTGCTGCACTTTTCTCTCGAACCACGGGACCCAATCGACACAATGGACACTCCCATCGAAACTGGAACGAGAGCATCGGTCCGTTAAGTTCGGAGGATCTTCCATCGAGAGGTGCGGGTACACTCTGTGGAGGACCTCGAGCTTGGCACTCGGGTACCTGTCGAAGACTTTTCGCATTTTGTCTTCCAGAGTCCCAGGAAGGACGACGAGGATCTCGGTTTTTTTCTTCTTCTGTCGCCACTTGGTCCTTGCTTCCTCTATGGCCCGTCCCACACGACCCCTGACATCGATCAGTGACCCCCCGCCAGATCTTCCACGAACACAGACTTCTTTTTCTGGATCCGAATCCCGTTAGTCGTGATGGTCTCCTTCTCGGGAACTGCCAGCAGATATTGCGGAGGCATGTAAGTGTGCGAGTAAAATATTACTGTATCTGTTAACTCAGTTCTGTTCTGCAGGTTCGTGTGTAGTGCTACTTGGGTCCCGTAGATCCCGCCCTGATGTAGAAACCCGTAAAACAAAACGCAGACAACGTTCCATGAGAACCAGAGAGAACGTAATATTTTCCCGAGCAATCCGCGTTTAAGCAAAATGAAAGGGCCCAACAGTAAGACTAGAGGAATTAATAATGGCAGAAGAAATCTAGGTTCCTGGTGCGGAGTTAGTGATAGTAAGGTCACAGGAACTAAAAACGTGAACAAAAGAAGCCCTTCCGTGTTAAAAAGTTTGGGTTTCTCGTTCCAGCGTGTCGAGACGATGTAGAAAATGGCTCGAGAAGAGAGGTACAGACCTCCAATACCCAGAACAGAAAAAAGTAGTGGAATGTTGACCAGTCCGTGCAAGTACCAGGGGTGAAGGCCGTGCTGCGCCAGGTTGTTGTGGTTGGTGTTGTAGAGGATGAAGTTGTAGGGGGTGACGATAAAGCTGGACAGCGTTCGATTAAGGTCCCAGATCTCGTCGAACTGGATTCGTTCGTAGAAAACAGAGTCGAGCAGTATGTGGAAGAAGCCAATGATAAAACAAGTCGGCAATAAGGAAAGCATGCGAGCGTGAAAATCATTCAGAGCCATGAATCGCAACGATACTCCTCGCTGCAACCAGAAGAAAACTGGTACGACAGCAAAACAGAGGAACGTTGGCCTGTTGAAAAAGCCTACCGTGCAAACTGTGGCTATTTGAACGCTGTTCCTAAAACTGTGAGAAGGAATTTTACGTCTTTTCTTTACGACATTCACTCGGTCCATCACACTTTTGGCTTTCTGCATCTGGCGTTCGAGTTCTGCTTCAATTGGGGCGAATTTCGCGGTGAATCGCATGGCGTCAGAGACGAGATACAGCAGAATAGCAAAAAGTGTCACTTCAAAAGAATTGGATAAAGTTCTAGTCATGTAAACGAGAACTATGTAAGAAGACGACCAGATTCTCAGTGACGACCAGGGACGTATGTGATTCTTTTCGGCTATCTCGAAAATGAAAAAATCGCAGACGAACGAAAGGGCAGTCATAATTAATCGAGGGACTAGAGTTAGGAAGTAAGGATGAAGAATGTTTATGGAGAAAGTATTGAATGCCCACGCAGAAAACGTTTTCATAAACATGAAAGGTAGCCCGACGGAAACGAACGGCAGAGTCATGCTGCGAATTGGAAAGGTCCCGTTGAATTCCCATGCTGTGTTTACTTGAAGTCCGAGTATTTTGCCTTTAGATTTTTACAGTAATTAATTAAAATTTACTTGAAATAGTGCATATAGTGTATATATGTCAAAACCTGTGAAGACTTCAACCGACTGGAAATACTCATCGGGATGCAAATACCCTGTCTGCAGGAAAAAAGTGAATATAATGCGGAGAAGAGCAGTGTAGAAATATGCTGAAACCGCCATTTTCAAATTTTAACGTTCAATGCATTTAATTGATTTTGACTTAAACTTCAAAGAGAAGAGTCAGATAGTGGTTTCTAGCAGACAAACTCTTGTCTGCTTTGTTTGTAATCGATCTGGTTACCATGACAACAGCACGTGCTTCCCCTTTCAGTTTTCCGTTTTCCCTTTCTCCCCTTTTCTTGTAGATATCAATGAACCTTTTCCCCTCCACCTAAAATTTCAAGCTGTATTTCCCTGTTTTCCCCCCTTATTTTTCCTTTTTTGAGACCCACTTTTCCCTTTTTAAGGGAATTTCCCTGCTAAGTGGAAGCACTGGCAACAGGGTTCTTTCAGACTTCTAACATAAATTGTTTGTTTAAATTAAATAAATTCATTTATTCACATTAATTAGTTGGTTTCATTATAAAAATTAAACTTACTTATTTAGATTATTTGGGAAAATATTTAATTATTCCATGAACTGATTGTAATGACAACAGCGTTCTTTAAATGTACTAGGCAACTGTGTAATTATCATTTTACATTAAATAAATCAGTAATTACGTACTAGTTACCTCAACTACCAATAATTTATATTAAATAATAAAATGACACATTTTTTCTTTCATATTTTCAACAAAAAAAAAGTCACGTGCTATCATACTGGAACAACGATCCATTATTGAAACACGAATGAAAATGCAAATTGTTCAGGATAACTGTTCTCTTCAATCTAGTTCTTTAATCCACCGCTAGATGGCGTGTCGTCTTAATTTTACCCTTACCTGAGTATAATTCAATCAGTTGTCAATTAAGCGTCGTGGAGAAAGGTAGTTGAAGTTTTCATTTAATAAAAGATTATAGTTCATTGGCCGATATCGTCTTCTTATTTCAAAAGTAAATAAAACACGACGCAGGGAACTTGAAAATCAAGAACACAAATATTTCAGTTTGCATGTTTAATTGTTCAGTACTGAGGCAATCAGTTATTCAGTTATGTCAACTATTCATTGAGTCTTAATTAAATAGTATGAAGATTATCAGCTGTTATTGTTATTATGTTTTATTATTATTTTTTAAAACTTACGTAATGAAAACTTTTTCTTTGCATTCTTCAAGAAATTTTTACTAAGACTTACTTTCTCTTTCAGTTTCCGTGTCCTTGGATTCTGGAAAACGCATACATGTCATTTGAAATTATTGTAATTACTATTGCTGTACTAAAATTAGTATCAAATTGTGAACTTATTTTACAGAAATTAGTAGAATTTTCTTACCTCCATATATTTATAACTTCAAAAGTAACAATGGTTTAAACAGACAATTTACTGAAATATAATAGTACGCTCATCCTCCAGGACTTATTCTGGTATAAATGGTAAAGCTGGGATAAATCATAGTTATACCAGTACAGTATACACCCAGCGGAAAATTAAGGATGTCGGCTACATCCTGAACGATATCCGTAGCATATCCTGAATATCCTGAACCACGTCCGATCGTGGATGAGTAAAAAAAAATGGTGTTGGGCATTGTGAATTTTGATTATTGAGGGCACCATCAAGTATCCTGAAAAGCGTTTTTTCAGGGCGCTGTTAAGTACTCTGAACATTTATTATTCAGGCATTCCAATGTCAGGGTTCTGAACACTCTGGAGGGGCCAATTTCACTGCACTCAGAGTCCTGATTGGCATCCTGAAAATGTCCTTTGCAGGATATTTCCAGGGTCCTGAAACTATCCTTAATTTTCTGCTAGGCAATTGTGAACTTAATATGGTGCTTAATAAAACTAAGATTAATTTATGGCTTTTTACAATCACACCCAGTGATCGGGCGGTTCTGAACCGTTCTTGAAACGGCTCACTCTTCAGTTGAACCGATCCGTTACTGAACCGATCTCTAGTAAAATCTGTGAACCTTATTTGAACCGGTTCGCGATTCTAAGGAAGCTCTCACAAATTTCGAAAGAAAAACTGTATATACGGAATTTTTGAACCGAAACGTGAACCGGGACCGAACCGTGGGCATTTGCAGTGTTTTCACTTTTCAATTTTCCCTTTTTCCCCTTTCCCTTATCTTTCCCCTTTTCCCCCTCTCCGTGTTAGGATATACAGGTTCTAGATGTCACCTTTACTCTCTTCTCTTCTTCTTCCCTTTCCAGACCCCATTTGCCCAATTTTCAGGGAATTTCCCTACAAAAGTGGAAACACTGGGCATTTACCAGATGAACCGCCCCATCACTACTCGGTTCAACTATTAATAACTGAATATATTCATTAACATTAGTTTAAAGGGTCGTGGAGTGGACATATGGTTTCAATATATGAGCTCACAAACCCTCAGGGACTTTCAAGTTGTTCGAACCGAGCCGAGCCGAGCCTTTGGAAACATACAAATGGTTTACCCATGCAAAGGAGAAGGTCAGTTTCACAATCTCTTCAGTGCAGTCAACTTTGCTTTTTCCCCTTTCCTTTTAAGATAAACCGAACAAGAAAAGACAAAACGTTGCGAAATGGTCTCCAAAAAACTGCAAACCAGTTACTTGCTTTCACTTTGGCTATTTATTATGGGCGTCGTTTATTTAGCAGCTGCGAATTCGGCCAGCGACGATGACAGCTCGTAAGATTTTTGAATTAATTTTACCTAATTCAATTAATCAGAGTATTAATTAGCTGGGTTTATTTGTAGGAATAGCTGGAGATGTGGCATCTTTTTCGCTGGGCAAAATGGCGGGCTTCCGCGTGCGAAGGTTTACGTTTTGCCTAGAAAGTTTCCGGTTGCCGATTGCGACGCTGCCAGACCGGGTATTTACAACAGAACCTGTTACGAAGTGGTAAAAAAAATTCTCTATATATCATAATTAAATACTATAAATTATGCTTTAATGTCATTAATACTTAATTAATGTTAATTAAAATAATTTCAGATGGAGAAAGGTTTGAAACAGTGGGACTTCAGCAGTCCGAGCCGGGTTAAACCGCAATCGGGACAGACTATCGGAGATGATTTTTGTGGACCCATTTCCAAAGATATCGGGGCTCCCGGTCTCGAGGTAATATATTAATCGATGAATAAAAATCGATTAACGTATTTATCGATTATATGATAGATTGGATTTTACTTCTCCTATTGCAAGAGCCAGTGGATTGATACGGGCCTGCGTACGCCAGCTAGGCTGTGCTGTTCACAGAAGAAGCAAGTCCTGTGTTAAATTGTATACTAAAATAAACTTTTTTCTGCTTTAATGTCTCCGCATATAGACATTCGCTTGTCTCCATTTGATATACAGAAAATACAGGATTTTTATTTAAGCTAAGAAAATTTTAAATTTATAAACTATACTCTTAGTATTTTAATTCATTATTTATTATTATTTGTATATTATTATTATATTAGTTCTCGTTTTTGCCGGTAGATGGCGTTGTAAACTCTCAGCTGATTTTGACGTTTCGACATGTTTACATTCTAACTGACGTAGTAGTCGGATTCGAACAGGGTGTGTTAATGTTTTACCTCTGAAAAATGAACAATATTAATTTTCTGGATATTATATCGCCAATACTGGGCAGCATGAAGGCCATGGGCTACAGTGCAGAGGTTCCTTCACTGAAAGCGTTGAGTCTTCGCAAAACAGCCAACTGGTCTGTAGGTTTGTTAGAGAAACTGCACGACGCTTCGAATAAAACGAGATTCAGCACTGATGATGTCATGAAATGCGTTCGTGATCACATCACTTGCCGAATCCCCGGCAACCTGCTCGACGAGTTTGTGGTCGAAGTACTGCACTCGCTCGATTCAGCGTTCAGCCGAAGCAGCACCGGACGGCAGCTACTCGTCTACGTCGGATCTTTCATTCCCAGGAATCTGATAACGTTAGTCATGCCACTTTGCTCAGAACAAGTACGTTCTTTAATTCTTTACTAAACCTTTACCTCTCTTTTATAGTTTGATTGCTTTTTGAAGTTAAGTTTTATTTTTTAAGGTTACAATTGCAGCTATTCTTACGTTACCGCTCTGCACGAACCTGACTGAGCTCTACGTGGAGAAAGCGGATCAGTCAGCAATAACTCAAGGTATTCTGTGTCACGTTCTTAAATACCTTCGTCGTCTGAAGTCTTTAGCACTGCCTCGCCAGTGCAACGACGGGGTAATCGCAGTGGTCGGTCAGAACTGCCCTCTGCTCGAGAGTATCGTCTTAAACGATACTGCAGTCACCAATTCAGGAATCGCTTGGCTGCTCTGTTGTCGCAAACTGAATACTGTCATTATGTTGAAAACTGAGGTCTCTCCTCCCGGTGCTGCGTTACTGCTGCACGGGCTACCCTACCTGAACGTTTTGCTGTACGACAGCATTGCCGATACCCTGTGGTACTGTTCCGTTAACTCAGCCGTTTCGCCAAAGTTTAATTTGAAGACTGTGGCTTTTGGGGCTACTGATCTTTTAACACCAGGCCATTTAGAGCTTCTATCTCAGATGTGCCCTACAATCGAGTGGCTTTCGCTCAACAGTGCGTTCACTTACAACGTTCAGACGCTCGGAGACCTGCCCAGGTTGACGTTACTGAGCGTCAACTTTCGAGGAGGGTCCCCTGATTTCCACTTTGTGGATTTCCTCAGGCGAAACGGGGGCACTGTGAAGTGTTTGCAGCTTTTCGAGGCTCTTGATTTGCAGTGGGGTCGCTTCGAGAAGCTTCTGGCTCTCTGCCCGTCGTTGGAGACGCTGGTTCTTTACGAATGCAGTTTCGAGAGTTTCCAACACAATTGCGAGTACCGAAAGCTGACATCTCGCTGTCTGCTGAAAAACTTGCAGATCCTTCGAACACCCATGTCCAACGAACAGCTCGAGCATTTGCTTTCAATCCTGCCCGAACTGAATCGACTTGAACTCAGCAATCTAGACTGGGATTCTGACCACATTCGGACTGTTCTTGAGGGTTCCCAGATCCAGACGCTGCGAGTCATGAACTGGAGGCCTGTTGGCGAGACTCTATCGGCAAGTTTTAGCAGCCTGCGAACTCTTCGTCTGCTAAACGTCAAACTTCAACAAGCATTCCCGCAAGAATCGTCCAGCTCAATGGACCGTTCTCTCGCACGGCTCTCTTCACAAGAGGCAGTCCACAGTTCCTGCTTGCAGAGTACGCAGACTTTTCGCCAATGCTCGACTTCTCCAGAAGCGAATGCTAAAAATACTGGCCGCTAGTCACTTGTCCTGCGCTGACATTAAAAAGCCTGTTTTTTACGTTTTTGTTGTCTTGACCTAGAACATTTTTCCTTTCCACAAGTCTCGTTATTCTGTTTTCGCGAAACGTGTTTTGCAATATGTGTGTATTTAATATCATAAGAGATTAAACCGTGTATACGTGTATCATGGCACCGCAAATAAACGGAAAATATCAATAACCCAAGTCATAAACGCACCGATATTATAAATATACAAGCTCGAGAAACGCTAACTTCTGCGAAAAGCAGGAATTTTCAGTTGTGTTTATGGCGAGTCGGGTATTTCGTCACATCATAATCCTGTAATAAAAACAGGTTTAAATATTTTGAGTTAATTTATTGTAAATAAGGGATAATTTACCATAAGTTGTGCGTTGAGATACTCGTAAATGGCCGTGGCCAGAGCTTCGCGAATCCTGACTTCTGCGTTAATGTAAAGTTCTCGGGCAATGACCACTTTGATCTGCCGCTTGTTTTCCTCGCTGATGAATAATCCGGCAAAATTCAAGAAATCGGCAGACAGTGAGTTGTAGTACATCTGACCCATGGTCAAAGGCGAAGACATGGTCAAATGCGAATCTAGATCACAACATAAATTCAACATGTACTACAAACTACTACCAAAGCACTAGTAATATCAAAGTCTTATTGTTGTATTACGTTGTTATTATTATTGTATACCGTAATAGAAGCTTTAGTAGTGATTAGGAATACGTAGAACTGACAATAACTTTACCGACAAGACTGAGGGTTGCCGTCCCGCTGCTGGTCACATCGTAGAGGTACATGATAAAAGGTCCGTCACCGTAAATGGGGTAGAAAAAATTATAACTTCCATCCAGCAGGTAAGATCCACGAATCTCAAGTCGCGGGAAGTGCAGAGATACATTACATCGGGCCTGCAGTAAACTGACGTCCACTGACGTGATCTCGAACGACGATAACCCGATGGATTCTACATCCCTGTGACGAAGTAACGTAATATGAAGGTGATACCCATCGATATAGAAACATCAATTTCATAATTTATGTAATTAGTGTTAATAACTAATACGTACGTAGCGTTGACATCCGCGTGAACTAAGGAATCACTGACGACGAAATCAGCGCCTCTGGTGGATTCCAGCGGATCTAAAACCGGGATCCCAAGTTGGGGGTTGCCAGTCAGCATTACATTGATGAAACTTCGGAGACACTGATTCACACAGCAAGTTCATATTTTGTTAATTGAATGAATTATTTAAGCAATTAGTTCATTTACCTGATAGAGATACTCTTCCAGTGAAGTTTCGTTGACCGTCTTGATGTCCTTTACTTCTGCCACTTGAAATAAAATCAATGAAATTAATCTAAATACAAATAAATTTTATATTTATTTATTGAATTTTGGATTTTTCTTACGCGGTGCCGAAGATATCAATTGTAATCCGAACAAGATAACGACACCATAAAGTACGCAACGTTGAACGTCACGAACCAGTGACATGTCTCCAAACTTTTTACCGCTAATTAATTTCCAAAACTGATAAGCGCAAATCTCTCCACTTGACTGTCACTTTCACATTGAACTAGATCAGACAACGCTAAGGTTGTTTTATACCCTTTGTCAATCAGCCGAGAGATTGACATTTGAAAAATCTGGCAACGTGGCAAAAGATAACAATGGCGTCCACAGATCACGTGCTCTTGTCAATTATCATTAGTAAAATAAACCGCTAATGGAATTATTATACATGATATTGATATTTATATGATCAATATTAACTCTAGTTGATAACTGTAATCTAATTATAACGATTTTCGTAACATTTCTTCCGTTATTTACCAGTGTTTCCACTTTCAATTTTCCCTTTTTCCCTGTTCCCTTATTTTTCCCTTTCTACCCTCCGTACTAGAAAACAAGGCTATAGTCCAGATTTCCCCTTTTCCATCTTCCCTTATTTTTCCCTTTCTACCCTTCGTACTAGAATACAAGGCTAGAGTCCAGATTTCCCCTTTTCAATCTTCCCTTATTTTTCCCTTTTTAGACCCCATATTCCCCTTTTTCGGGAATTTCCCTTTGAAATGAAAACACTGTTATTTATTGAATAATTTAATTTTCGATCCTATTTATCTGCAGTAAATTAATGTCGTAGTTTGATTATTTGTTGATGTAAATCTATTTTGTACTTTTTATCATTCTTACTATTCATGATTAATTTTAAATGTTTTATTATAGCGGACATGATAACTCGTTGATAACATACATTATTATCAACATAACATACTATTATCGATGGTTCGGTTATCGAAAATGTAGGTTGAAGCATTGCATCTGAGGGTTTGGCTTGAAGTACACATATCGTTTCGTTTGGTCAGTGTCATCAAATTTTTTGATAAATTTGATTGAATAAGTTCTGGTTATGGGAAATTCAGCATATGGAACCGATGACGTAAAAATTTACCTTGAAGATTACTATTTCGGAAATATCAAATCTGAATTGATAACGCGGAGAAACAAATGGCAATGTGCTTGGTTCCCACGGTCCGTACCCCAGCAGGAAATTAAACATAGTTTCGGGACCCTGAAAATATCCTGAAAAGGAAAAGGATATTTTCAGGACGCCAATCAGGACTCTGCGTACAGTGAAATTGGCCGACTTCCAGGGTCTACAGGACCATGACATTGGAATGCCTGAATAATACATGTTCAGGGTACTTAATAGCGTCCTGAAAAAACGCTTTTCAGGATACTTAATGGTGCTCTCAATAATTAAGATTCATAATCCTCAAAATTTTTTTACTCATCCACGATCGGACGTGGTTCAGGATATTGAGAATATGTTACGGATATCGTTCAGGATGTAGCCGACATCCTTAATTTTCCGCTGGGACTTGCTGTTATTTTGATTGAATTAAGTTTCATTTTAGTTATTAATTTGATTAAAATTGAATTGATCTGACATAAAATAATTAGGTTGGCCTCAATCAATAAAGGATAGGATATAACAAGTGATAATAAGATGATAACCACTGAAAACTGATGATCAACTGAAATAAGCAAAAAGTATTCAGGTCAATGAGTTTATCTTCTTGAAATATTTTTATCATCGGCGTCATTTCCATTTGGGAACAATGGCAGGTGTTGATTTCGCGCTAAAATTAGCAAATACGTTTGTCTATAATTAATAAACAATGAATTTGAATTAAAAAATATCAATACTTAATAAGTAATTTGTTTTATATTAATAATTTCTCCTAATAAGTAAAACACGTAAGTTATTAAGCCCAGGTTAATATTGTAATCAATTAAACGTGATTCTTCCACTTAGTTATGGCCAATCGGGAACAAATCATACACTAAAAAGATAGGCTATACCCCCTAGATATACCAGTACAGTATGCTAGTGTGAACAAATAGTTCCTTTATTCCCCGCTGGCGTGGCGCTAGTGTTGCATCGCAAAGTTGGGCTCGTCCGTAATCGTTCGTTTTGTCTTCAGACTCTGACCTGTAGCAGCTGATCTAAACGATTCTTTCCACTGAATGCCTCGTCACATACGTATTACCATAAGAAACATACATCCAACGTTTGACAGGTGAGTGAAAGTTTCAGTTTCTATTGATTGTCTGTTAATAACATAAAGTAAACGCTTGAAACGCGTAGATTGGTCACGGCAATAGCCCGTTCTATCAGTTCCTTATCAGTTGCTTGTGCTGGCTGAATCACAAATCGAAAAAGGGTTTGAAGGCAACAACTAAAGAGCCACAACAATTTACGAAAGATAGAAAGACAATTAAATACATTTTAAGTTTAATGGGATGAATTCCAAGTTTTGGTTTTAAAAGCAGCCGCTAGTTGGCGCGCATATCGATTACGACCAGTGTTTCCACTTTATTGTCAGTTATGCAGGGAACACAGTACCGTGTTACAAATGCTTCCAAAACCAAGGAAACTGAATTAGCTTAAGTTTATGTTTTTTTTTTGTTTTTTTCCTCAAATCCCAGAGAAATTATGACTTTTCCCCCAAAAACTTACCTTCGATTGTTTACTGCAAAACAGCAGGACTGCTTCAAGCAGTGCTTCCACTTTCAGTTCCCCTTTTCCCTCTCTTCCCTTATTTTCCCCGTTTCCCCTCCGAACTAGAACATAAAGCATACTTCCAGATTTTCCCTTTTCCCTATTTCCTTATGTTTCCCTTTTCAGGCTCCATTTTTTTCCTTTTCCGGGAAACTTCCCTGCAAAGTGGAAACACTGGCTTCAAGACTACTTGACCTGTAGGAACATTTGCCTTGACCTTTTGTTTACTCGGAAGAGTCACTTGGGTTTTCGATTATAGTATTTATCGCAGCTAAGAAAAATCCTTTCGCAAAAATTGACTCATAAATCCAGTTACCTGCTTAGTGGATGAGCAGTAGATACATCCAACCTGCATTCAGATAACGTATAACATGAGTTCTTTCTTCAAATGCTATAAAATACTGGCACGTATACCTATTGTAATATATAAAAGCATCTATTTCACGATTATCGAAGTGTTGTTCAGTGCTTGTCGCGTAGTTTTTCCGATTTTAATAGTTAAAAGCGCCTTTACATTAACAACTAACTTCATTAAGTAGTTATCAAGTAAAGATCTTTATATTCAGATGCTGCGGTAAGGACTTCCTAAAGAATCGCTTCACAATCTGAACTACAAAAAATAATCCAATTAATCATCAACTGTGCCCTATCTGTTTGTTAACAAGATCTAACGAAGTAAAAATGTACAATTATAAGCAATACCTTTCTATTGACATCTTTTTCCTACTCGATCTCTTATGCTTTTTTGATCGAAGTAGGGCTTTCGTTGCAAGAAAACTATATCCCGAATATGTCGACATTTCATTAGGAGTTCAGGTTATATGTTATGTGGATACATGGTAAAGGCATCTACTGTTTAGTTACTAGTACAGGAAGTGGGTCTGTATCCATGAGTGAATCATGGCAAATACGATTCTGAGAGAAATCCAGTATCTGAAATCTAAAGTCTCTCTTTCAAAGACTCGTTAGAGTTATCAAAGGTCAAGGCAAAGGTTACTGAAGATCAAGACTCCTTTCTTTTACAGCAAAATAGTCGAAGGTAAGTTTCTGGGTGAAAATTCATAATTTCTCTGGTATTTGAGGAAAGAACGAAACGAACAAACATAAACTGAAGCTAATCCAGCTTCCAAGGTTTTGGTAGTATCTGTAACAACGTACTCTATTCCTTGCAACACTGATAATACAACTACAAGTTGGCTCGTAATTTATTTTCTCCTTCGAATTGTATGTTTTATTACAGTTAATTTGTATTCTGAGTTTTCATCTTCTTTTTGAACCATGATGGTCGTGGCAATTGTTAATTTTTCGCTTTTTAAGGCCCGCAAAAGCATGACAACTGTATACCGCATAGGTCTTTGAAGTGTTCGCTTTGTCACAATCGGTATGCGCGCCAACTAGCGGCTGTTTTAGGAATCAAAACTTGGAACCATCCCATTCTGGTTATACGAAGGTTTTCTAGGCTAAAACCCTTCTCCAATGTGAGCTCTGTTCTGCGTAGTCTATTCCCTAGAACCAGTGGTTGGTCTTCCAAACCATGAATTAAAGATGTTACACAAATTAAAGCAATAATGCTTTCTCCTCGATTCTTGCAGGGTACCAGTACTCTTTAATGGCTAGTCCTGCGAAAAAGTCGATGGCCTCCGAGGAATTTAGGGGCTACGTGCAAGAGGTCACCGAGGTTGTAATTAGCCCCGATTCAACGCATTACAAATTTATACTGCAGATCGACAGTTCGACTTTTAAATCTGTTTCTAGCTTTGCCCTTGAAAAGCACGACTTGTTTAAAACATGTGCAAACGACAAAACTTTTGTTAAACTGTACGATGTCACAAGAAATCACGATATACTTTTCAACGGAACTAGTAACGTAACCGTGACGGAGGAAAGGCCGTTCCCGTATTCAGCTTACACTAATACAATTCCTACTTATACCATTCGCGAAGTAAAGAAACTGAATGATGACACGATGGTCACAGTTACTGGACGGGTATTGTCGGTGGGCGAACAACGAACTCCAACTAAATATTCACCAACAAAACCTATGTTAATGACTACAGCAAAGATTTCGGATGACACAGGTGACATCGATCTTATCCTATGGAAAAACGAATCCCAACTTCAAATAGGTAATGTGTGTTGGTTTTAACATGCTAGTTCAGTAGTTAGTTATTAGAAATGATACAGGCTAGCTTCTTTCTCACCCCGATTCGATGATGGATTCTAGCCTGTAGGTTATCAGAGGTTTATAAAGGCGATTTTACAACTCCAGGATCGACGTACCACTTCCGACACGTTACGAAGTCGACGTACCTGGGACGACACGAGCTGAAGGCCAACAACAGCTGGACAAGAATCACTGAATCGACCGGCCCATATCAGTCGTCTCAACTTTCTACGGATGTGTTTTGCCCAGCAGAGATCAAGATGGCGGACATCCGTATCGTGGCGACATGCCCGTCTTGCGGTGAAGACAACCAGTTTCCTTGCAGCGCGCAAACCTTGAAATGCGAAATTTGCAAAGGTAGACATCTCTTGAAGGATTATGTCATCATTTTGCAGGGAAATTTCCGCGTGAAGGTGGACAACAGCATTATTTCACTGACCGTTCCATCTGAGGTACCTTTCAAACTACGCAACAGATCTGAGCTCCCTTTAATGTTGCCATTGCATACCTATTCCACAGGTTTTACTGAGGTACGCTGCAGCTCGAGGCCTGGACGTCTACAATGATAATTTCACCGACGATATGGAAATCAGCCTCTTGCTGGACGAAAATCTGCTGTACTCAAAGGAATCCGGAAAACTATGCCTGGAACCGGCAGAAGTACTAATTAGCACTGATATTACCTGAATCACTTACAAGTCATTCTTTCTATTATTAGGCCATCGCTGCAGCCGAAACTGTCACCAGCACGCAAAACTTCAAAGTTGAAGCGAAGTACTTCAATGATGTTTGCAACTAGTATGTTTCGATAAAACCTGCATAGGTCTCGTGAGCTACAAGAGTGAAAAAAATCAGCGCGATAAAAGTTAAAACTTGGTTCTCCCGAAGAAAAAATGGGTTCGCGTCAGTTTTGATTAGTTAAGCAAAGTCGGTATAATATCGCCAATGTTATGGTCCTGATAATAGTTTTCGTCTATTTTCTGCAACATCGTGTTAGCAGTAAAACTGTATTCTACTTCTTTACTGTTTTTCAATTAACTAAGCGCAATAGGTCGTAGAGAATGAAGTTGTTTCGATAAATATACGAACTGTGTGAAATTATTTCTGCTTAGTTGATTACTTAGTGTTCCAAACCGGAATTATTATCTAGTTAGAAGTTTATGTTATTCCCTCTTGCCCCCTTATTTGTGTGTTTGTTTTAGTTAAATACTGAATTGATTGTGAATACCTTGTTAAGTCCTGATTTATAATATTGCCCAAAAGGTTTCAGGGAGTTGGGATTTTCAGTTAGTTTAACTAGCTGGCTTTTGGTGCAGCAGTTGTATCGGCATTTAGGCTTTGTACGTTGGTTAGCCCAGCCTAGAAAGAATATATTGGTTATATCAAGTTTCTTTAAGTTTGTTTGTTTAATTAGTCTTGAAGCATTAAGTGAACCCAGACACTTAATGCCGGGTACTTAATTAACTTTTTATTAATTATTTAATTAAGTACCAATGATTCGGAACTGGATTTGGAGCCCAACTTATTGGAAGTTCTCTTATATCAAATCAACTCGCAGCACACTCGCAATGCCATGCGGTAATACTCTACTAATGGGAAGCTCTTGAAAAGTTGACATTTAGTTATTGTTCCGGACGGAATCCGGAAGGAATTCTTACTTTCTTTTTCTCCCCATTCCGTTTTGGTGTTATTATTGTAATTGAATTTAAGAGAGTTTTCTGGAACGTACCAATTGTTTCTCGTTCAGTTAAATCTTTCGCGAAAGTTCCGTTCCGGAAGTTCCGGTTTCGAAAGATGACGTAAAAGTCAGTCGCGCTCCAGGCGGCGTCGAGTAAAGATGTGCAAATACACGCTCTTAATTTCAAAAGTTACGCGTCCATTTCCTATGTCACAGTAATCAGAAAAACATGTTGGTGACAGTTATCATTCATTAGACAGTTATTACATTTTATGCATGCGTGTTTCCATAAGTCAACATAATTGTAGAAAATTAAAACGTTGGATTAAAACATTAATAATGAAAATGCAAGGGTAAAGGATGCAGCCACTAAACAAAGGTGGTAATACAATTGTACAATGATTTTAAGCTCTAGATAGGATTGATGTGACGGGGTTTTAAGTATTTTGGCTTTGAAGTTTCCCGAAGACTTGTGAAACGTTCGTTGTATGTCCGAATTCCTGTAAAAATATTTTATGACTTAAATGTAAAAATTACCAGTACTGAACCCGCATTCGTCGTTATTCTTAAATAGTAATGCAACATCTATTCTCACTTAAATTCATATGATAAATGAAAAAGAAACATGTTATTCAGGAATGGATTGACAAAAATTGTCGTTCAACAGCCGAGGGGACATGCTTCTTTTGACCCGAACTATTCAACTTGTTTCACAACAGATGAACGTAACGGTTCTACAACCAAAAAGAAGAAAACTTCTACAAATGAAAGAACCGCAAACTGAAAGAACAGTATTCTTCTACAACTGAGAGAACAACTTCTTCTATAACAAAGAGAACACGCTCATCTACACAAGAGAGAACACGCTAATCCTACAGAAGACAGAACACGCTTCTTCTACAACAGACAGAACACGCTTTTCTCACAGAAGAGAGAACACTTTTTTTACAGAAGAGAGAACACTCTTTTTCTACAGAAGAGAGAACACGCTCTTCTAGAGAAGAGAGAACACACTTCTTCTACAACAGAGAGAACACGCTTCTTCTACAGAAGAGAGAACACGCTTTCTACAAAAGAGAGAACACGCTTCTCCTACAGAAGAGAGAACACTCTTTTTCTACAGAAGAGAGAACACGCTCTTCTAGAGAAGAGAAACACTCTCTACAACAGAGAGAACACGCTTCTTCTACAGAAGAGAGAACACGCTCTTCTACAAAGAGAGAACACGCTTCTCCTACAGAAGAGAGAACACTCTTTTTCTACAGAAGAGAGAACACGCTCTTCTAGAGAAGAGAGAACACACTTCTTCTACAACAGAAGAACACGCTTCTCTACAGAAGAAGAACACGCTCTCTACAAAAGAAACACTCTCTACAAAAAGAACACCTTCTACAAAAAAGAGAGAACACGCTCTTCTACAAAGAAGAACACGCTCTTCTACAGAAGAGAGAACACGCTTTTCTACAGAAGAGAGAACACTCTTTTTCTACAGAAGAGAGAACACGCTCTTCTAGAGAAGAGAGAACACTCTTTTCTACAAAGAGAGAACACGCTTCTCTACAGAAGAGAGAACACCTCTTCTACAAAAGAGAAACGCTTCTCTACAGAAGAGAGAACACTCTTTTCTACAGAAGAGAGAACACTCTTTTTCTACAGAAGAGAGAACACCTTTCTACAGAAAGAGAAAAGAAGAGAGAACACTTCTTCTACAGAAGAGAGAACACTCTTTTTCTACAGAAGAGAGAACACGCTTCTTCTACAGAAGAGAGAACACTTTTAAAAAAAATTCTACAGAAAGAGAACACACTTCTTCTACAGAAGAAGAACACTCTCTTCTACAGAAGAGAGAACACCTCTTCTACAAAAGAGAACACGCTTCTACAGAAGAGAGAACACCTTTTCTCCAGAAGAGAGAACACGCTCTTCTACAGAAGAGAGAACACGCTTCTCTACAGAAGAGAGAACACTCTTTTCTACAGAAGAGAGAACACTCTTTTCTACAGAAGAGAGAACACACTTCTCTACAGAAGAGAGAACACTCTTTTTCTACAGAAGAAGAACACACTTCTTCTACAGAAGAAGAAAACCTTTCTACAAAGAGAGAACACCTTCTACAAAAAGAAAAGAAGAGAAACACCTCTACAAAGAGAGAAAAAAAAAAAAACACTCTCAAAAAAAAAAAAAAAAAAAAAAAAAAAAAAAAAAAAAAAAAAAAAAAAAAGAAGAAAACACTTCTTCTACAGAAGAGAGAACACGCTTCTTCTACAGAAGAGAGAACACGCTCTTCTACAAAAGAGAGAACACGCTTCTCCTACAGAAGAGAGAACACTCTTTTTCTACAGAAGAGAGAACACGCTCTTCTAGAGAAGAGAGAACACACTTCTTCTACAACAGACAGAACACGCTTCTCCTACAGAAGAGAGAACACGCTCTTCTACAAAAGAGAAAACACGCTCTTCTACAGAAGAGAGAACACGCTTCTCCTACAGAAGAGAGAACACTCTTTTTCTACAGAAGAGAGAACACGCTCTTCTAGAGAAGAGAGAACACACTTCTTCTACAACAGAGAGAACACGCTTCTTCTACAGAAGAGAGAACACGCTCTTCTACAAAAGAGAGAACACGCTTCTCCTACAGAAGAGAGAACACTCTTTTTCTACAGAAGAGAGAACACTCTTTTTCTACAGAAGAGAGAACACACTTCTCCTACAGAAGAGAGAACACTCTTTTTCTACAGAAGAGAGAACACTCTTTTTCTACAGAAGAGAGAACACACTTCTCCTACAGAAGAGAGAACACTCTTTTTCTACAGAAGAGAGAACACACTTCTTCTACAGAAGATAGAACACTCTTCTTCTACAGAAGAGAGAACACGCTCTTCTACAAAAGAGAGAACACGCTTCTCCTACAGAAGAGAGAACACTCTTTTTCTACAGAAGAGAGAACACGCTCTTCTAGAGAAGAGAGAACACACTTCTTCTACAACAGAGAGAACACGCTTCTTCTACAGAAGAGAGAACACGCTCTTCTACAAAAGAGAGAACACGCTTCTCCTACAGAAGAGAGAACACTCTTTTTCTACAGAAGAGAGAACACGCTCTTCTAGAGAAGAGAGAACACACTTCTTCTACAACAGACAGAACACGCTTCTCCTACAGAAGAGAGAACACGCTCTTCTACAAAAGAGAAAACACGCTCTTCTACAGAAGAGAGAACACGCTTCTCCTACAGAAGAGAGAACACTCTTTTTCTACAGAAGAGAGAACACACTTCTCCTACAGAAGAGAGAACACTCTTTTTCTACAGAAGAGAGAACACTCTTTTTCTACAGAAGAGAGAACACACTTCTCCTACAGAAGAGAGAACACTCTTTTTCTACAGAAGAGAGAACACGCTTCTTCTACAGAAGAAGAAAAAGAAGAGAACACTCTTCTAAAAGAGAGAACACACTTCTTCTACAACAGAGAGAACACGCTTCTTCTACAGAAGAGAGAACACGCTTTCTACAAAAGAGAAACACGCTTCTCCTACAGAAGAGAGAACACTCTTTTTCTACAGAAGAGAGAACACTCTTTTTCTACAGAAGAGAGAACACACTTCTCCTACAGAAGAGAGAACACTCTTTTTCTACAGAAGAGAGAACACTCTTTTTCTACAGAAGAGAAACACACTTCTCCTACAGAAGAGAGAACACTCTTTTTCTACAGAAGAGAGAACACACTTCTTCTACAGAAGATAGAACACTCTTCTTCTACAGAAGAGAGAACACGCTCTTCTACAAAAGAGAGAACACGCTTCTCCTACAGAAGAGAGAACACTCTTTTTCTACAGAAGAGAGAACACGCTCTTCTAGAGAAGAGAGAACACACTTCTTCTACAACAGAGAGAACACGCTTCTTCTACAGAAGAGAGAACACGCTCTTCTACAAAAGAGAGAACACGCTTCTCCTACAGAAGAGAGAACACTCTTTTTCTACAGAAGAGAGAACACGCTCTTCTAGAGAAGAGAGAACACACTTCTTCTACAACAGACAGAACACGCTTCTCCTACAGAAGAGAGAACACGCTCTTCTACAAAAAGAAAACACGCTCTTCTACAGAAGAGAGAACACGCTTCTCCTACAGAAGAGAGAACACTCTTTTTCTACAGAAGAGAGAACACACTTCTCCTACAGAAGAGAGAACACTCTTTTTCTACAGAAGAGAGAACACTCTTTTTCTACAGAAGAGAGAACACACTTCTCCTACAGAAGAGAGAACACTCTTTTTCTACAGAAGAGAGAACACACTTCTTCTACAGAAGATAGAACACTCTTCTTCTACAGAAGAGAGAACACGCTCTTCTACAAAAGAGAAAACACGCTCTTCTACAGAAGGGAGAACACACTTCTTCTACAACAGGGAGAACACGCTTTTCCTACAGAAGAGAGAACACGCTTCTTCTACAACAGAGAGAACACGCTCTTCTACAGAAGATAGAACACGCTTCTCCCACATCTCGTATCTATTAACGTCTCGCCTGAACCAAGACTCCCTGGAAAATTTCTTTTCGCAAGTACGCAACCTCGGAGGACTAAACTTAACTAATCTATCTTCGATCGACTGCATCTACCACTTTCGCATGATTATACTGGGCAAACAACCCGTGATAATTAAATCAAAAACTACCGAAGTAACAATACAGTATCAAAATGCTTGAGTCATGTTAACTTCTGTTGTTCTGTCCATGGCTACCAACATGGAGTACCCAAATTCAACAAAAATCCAGAGTCGCGAGACTTCCCCAGATTCCAGTATGGGTGCTGCGCAGAAATTAACGATCGAATAGGTACCTCTGTTGGTACAATCTACAACAGATGTACAATTCTACAATTCGGATGTTTATAAACCAATGCTCTAGCAGAATACTTTTGTACTTTCGTAGTTGCTGCAAAAGGTTGTCCAAGAAGATAACGTGCCAAACATTTTTTTTAGACGAAGAGGAGTACAACTTTCTCACCCTTACAGGGGCCGAAAACGACGCACTCTCGTATGTAGCTTGATGGGTTGCGTACAAGCTACGCAAGAAATATCCAGACCTGGGTTGTCCAACTGGACAATTAGACGAAACAGACCATATTTATGTGATCCCCTCGTGGATCAAGCAATTGTCTTACAGTGGGCTAACACAGCCTTCTACAGCACGGAACCTGGGTCTAAAATTGAAGCAATGTTTCGTAATTACCATAGAAGCACAAAGGAGAAAAACGTTGTGTGAAACCTTGTTGACCTAGTGTCACGTAAATTTACCCACGTACCACTCGATGTGGTTGAATGCTTCGTACGAATTTACGAAATGTACGACTTTCATAAGTAAGTGGTGTAATAGGGGAACCTTGCCATATTCCTACTTAAGGCGCATAAGTTATTAACTAGTTATATCACGTTAAGGATGTCAGCGAAAAATTAAAAAATGGAGCTATCCACTTGAAAATTTTATTTTAAGTAGAGATTATCCACCAGATGTCTCTTGAATTTTTTTCAGCATTTTCAACGAAATAGTTTTAAAGCAGGATTTTTTTTTTCCGAATTCTTTTTTGTCCACTTTTTTCTAATTGCTTTGGCCGGAACGTTCCATGGGGAAGGCGAATCTTTGCGTTGCAACTTTTTTCACCCATTGAAAAGTTTCAATAGGTCCGTGAAATCATTTCACAAGCGTGGAGCAGGCTCAATAAGCATTTTTCTGTTATATTGTCGTGCTTTTATGAAATTAAAGAAAAATAACAAATACTCGCATTGGCATAGGTTGGCAATTCTTATGAAATTAAAAACAATCCTTCGTTACGTCGTCCGTTCAGTACCCGCCGCGGAAGACTCCATGACACTTTCCGCTCAAATCGCATGCCATTTTAGCATTAAAACTTTGAAAAAATACGACTTTATTTGCGCAACGTAGATAAACTTACTATACAGAAAAAGAAAGCTAATTTTTTACTCTACAAGATGTGATATTGAGTTTTTGTCTTTCGTAAAAAAAACACGTGAAAAACTGAGTTGGAAACTTTTAATTTCAATTTTATGTATTAAAATTTAATAAAATTCAAAAACTCAATATCACATCTTATAGAGCAAAAAATTTGCTTTCTTTTTCTGTATAGTAAGTTTATCTACGTTGCGTAAATAAAGTCGTATTTTTTCAAAGTTTTTCCAAAAGCTTAACATATGAACAATTTGGGATTTTTTTGGAACATCTACAAATTTTAAACTATTTACAACAGTGTGTGTTCACAGAAACATGTTCTGGCTACGAAATGTAATAATTAAAAAATTTTTTGGACTAATTCTCGAATTTTAGTGATTTTTTTCTAACGCGCATTTCTTGCAACACCAGCACTTCCATCTGCAGTTCCAGTTCGTCCTCGTTCTGCAGAATGTAAGGGTACAGTACACGGTACCTAAATATTCAACCACACCAAGATAATGGTCCATGATTACTACTAGTACAAATTCTAAAGCAAATAAATTTGTTTGATTACTGAATTGGTTCCTTATGAGTTTTCAGACGTGGAAATTCTTGTGCAGTTTTCACTGTGCCACTGTGCATGGTGTTGTATCTGCTATTTAAAAGCAAATACAATATATCTAATACTTATGAATATTTCAAATCATGGCTAAGTAAATTACTTTTGATTAACTAGTTCCACGGGACTTCGTGCAGCAAAGTTGTGTTGGACTCGAGCGTGCCTTTCGTCGCGGTTCTTGTGCATGGTCCGTATAGCTTCATTAGATGTATCTTCAGAAGAAAAGTCACTAAACTAATTATCGATTTAATTTTCGACTTTAATTGATGTTACCTCAACATAGTTGATGGTGAAGATGCCCACCACTGCGTTGTGTTCGCCCTCGTACTAGTTTTTGTCGATACGGCGACTTATGTAGATGTCTCCTTTATGAAACGGTAGCTTTCTATCGTAATAAATAAAAATTATCATTTAATTAAGTATTTTATTGTTAATAAACTACTTTACTAATTTTGATGTTTGGCACCTCCAATTTAAAGCTACGAAGTTGTACAGAGCCCGAGCCATAGTTTTGGTTTCAGCGTTCCTCTCAATTTTTTTCTTCTACAACCAAGAGTACCTCGAGACCGAACAGAGCTGTTGTCATTGTTGTCTGTTTCATCTTTCAGTTGTTTGTATCAAAAGTTTATTTCTCATGAAATTGTGCAATACATTTCAAGTTTCATTCTTCAAATTCCTCGTTTAATGGGTTTAGGTGAAACGAGCACTTTAACGGGTTTGCAGAGTTCTACGGTAAAGGCGTCATCCGGGAGGGTCTTCCACCGCTTCAGAGCGCTGGACAGTTCCAGCTCGGAGACATCGAGCACCAGACCCAGCTCGACGTGACACGACTCCGTCCAGACCTGGTGTGAGATCAGCACCGTTGTTCTCAACCTGTGCCTGGTCACAGTGTCCGCGTTTTGAGTGTCCGGTTCGACATTTTCCGAGATATCGTCCGCCGAAGAGAGTAGCTTCAGGTCCGATTGTTTGACGACCACCAGCTGGACCTGCTGATCTGGGTACTTGACTCGGACACGGAGGTTCTCGGGATCAGTCAGCCCCAAGATTTCAGCGTCCATGGTAATCCCGAGCAAGAAACCACTGAGGAATTTCAGAGGATTGTCCGATTCCCCAGTTGGCTCGAAAATCTCTGCCGTTACTCTAGAAGCCTAAATTGCTTTAATTACTGGTAGTTCTGTTAATATTTTTTTCAAGGTTTTTACCTTCACAGGTAATCGGAACGGAGCCAGTGAGATGTGATCCTGGAGGATGGGCAATAGGATCCTAGCTAAAATTCCAGGTTTAGGATCTTCTAAGCGGGCCAGCTCTTTAATGACTACTTCGGCGAACGCGACTGGAGTCAAGTTATTCTCTTTGATGGACCTTAATTAAAACATTTAATACCAAGTTATTAAGGAATAAAAGCTTGATTACTTTTCTAACGCGGCGAATCGCGCTACAAAGTGATCAGTTAGCGCCAAAGCTGAAGTATTGCTAGCTTTGACAATGTAAACCAGGTGAAGAGCCAGCGCTTGTAGTCGGGTAGTTTGAACTGCTAGCGATTCTTCAGGACTCAGATTGCTGAATAGATACTCCAACCTACAGAATCATAACAAAATTCAGTTAATAATTTTGTAAATATAATTGGTATAGTCTATGAAGGATAGAACCTGAGACACTGCTGCTGAAGCTGTTCAATGGAATTGCGTACAACTCCTCCTTCCTGGCTAGCCAGTCTGCTTCCGTCAAGCCAGGCTGGGTTATTCATAATTTTGGCCATTAGCAGATGACACTGCAGTTGATTGGCTAACAGATCAGCGGTAGCCGCTAAGGCTGGATCAATGCGTGCCAATCGGATCAAGTCCTGGTGGGCGGTCTCCCAGATCTTCAGCCAATGGGGAGACGAGTTTGTATTGCTGACACGCCTCAAAACGTTCTTCAGGAAATTTCGAGTGTTGGCTTCGCCAAGAACTACAGGTTTGAATTCGCTGCGATCTCCTATCTAATGAATGTAAAAGTTCAAAAATATTATTTACTCACTTACTATTTACTATTTCTTGCAATTTACTTACTACTGCTTACTATTACTATTACTATTATGGTGCTTACTATTTACTATTACACTTTTTTGCAGTATTTTTATTATTAACGATATTATTAATATTGTTTCTACCTCAAGGCGTGGTACTAGGTGTGGTATAGTGTCCCTCAGGTATCGATAGTGACGTTTCGTATGTTCGGGTAGCAGACTCAACATCGGGGGGCTGTGCTGCGCAGCGTTGAAAACTAGCAGCAGCACACAAACATCTGAAAATAATAATAATAATAATAATAATAATAATGCTAGTACTACTACTACGTCTACAACAACAGTAATTACTACTACTACTGACGATGCTGCTACGACTAGGACTACAAAAACAAATACTATTACTAACGCTGCTGCTGCTGCTGCTCCTACTACCACTACTACTACTACTACAACAACAACAACTACTACTACTGCTACTGATGCTGCTACAACAACAACTACTACTACAACAGGAGCAGAATGGCTTACACGCAGGATCATCCACATCTGCCTCGGGCATATCAAAGAACGGATGGATCAACAGCAGTTCAGGGACCAACAGCAGCGTCAGTTCAGGGTGTCGGGAACCGAGATACCGTAAACACTTCCATATCGACCGTTTGTCCTAATGAATTAAAGCAGCATTTTAGAACTATAGTCCAGAAAAGGCCACTGAAGACCAGCCCCTCTACTACGGACACACGTTTAAAACATTTATTCAACAAAAATTTCGACTGAAAATGTTTCCAAAAATCTCACAAAAAAATGTAGGAAACATTTAGACAGGAATAAAATTTCCAAATTCTTTGAGGCTGCTTTAGTAAAGGTGTCCGCTATAGAGAGGCGCGCGTTTAGAATACGCTCTATTCAAATAAGTTACCTGCGAATAGCGCTTCAGATTATCCAGCAAGTTTTGTACGCACATTGTGAGGCACGATCTTGTGGACAGACGGCAAGCTCCGAGCATTCGATGGAGCCCTTCCCGGATTTCTACATTCGAGTCCTTAACAAACGAAATAATTCATAATGATCAATTAAAATTAGTAATGAAGTAAATGGAGACTGACTGTTTACTCAATAACAGAAAAAAGACGAACTAATTAATATCATCTTAAAGAATACAATTTTTATCAGAAGTAAATAGTGATGGAATATTGATAATTTTAAAGAAAAATAAGTACTTAACAAATTAAATGATTTTTTTCCAGGTATATTTAAATTAACAGTGGATTACATAGGGATTAACTAATTACTCGATAATAACAAACAATGTAAATAATATCATTTTGAATGATATAACTTTTCGTACATGTAAATAAGTGATTGAACATTGATAACCAATGAAAAATAAGTACTTTACGAATGACATAATTTCTTCAGATTTCTTTGAATTCCCAGCAAATTAAATGGAGACTGACTAACTCGAACATAGAAAACCGGCAAACTAATTCATATTATTTTAAACTACTACCAATAAATTAAATGGACATTGGCTAATTACTCAACACAAAATGCTATTTACTATCATCTTAATTAACATATTTTTTATGGCAAGTAAGTAAATAACTGAACATTAATAATTAATGAGGAATAAGTAGACTTATACTTCCAGAACACCAAGGATGATTTCCAGCTGATCTTCCCGGAGAATGATCATCGTGCTGATGCGGGTCATGCAGTCAATGGCTTTCAAGCGGACCTCTTCGATTTCGTCGTTGAACATGTCGACGAGGAAATCGAGCGACAGACGGGCAAAAGTCGGATTCTGAAGCGCTAGCTGGCAAAGAGAATCTAAAGCCGCACTTCGAACCTCTGAAAATAAAATATGAAAATTCGCATAATATTCAAGAAATAAATTGATAAAAATACGTTCTTGATTACTATATTATCAAAATTAACTTATGAATTATCAAACGTTCACCATAACGATATACTTTTTTCATTAGCTGCTGTAGACCTTATTCCAACAGACGTTTAAAATAAATTTACAGAAAAATATCGCTTTAAAATGTTTCCAAAAATCTCAGAAAAATTAAAGAAACATTTTGATATTTGAAAAGTTTTAAAATTCTTTGGAATACGCGTTTGGAATATGTCCTACCAGGGTAACTTACCCATAAATTCGTCTTCGAGGCCATGGACGAACGCTCCACAGGCGCCGCTGTGAATCAGGGACACAGTGTCAGCGTCGATGTTTTCCCGGGGGGCGTCTTCGGCCCACCTGGCGCCGCTGGCCCATTCTCCTGAGGTCACAGTCTCCCAGTGTCTCTGGTGAGCCGATCTTTTCCTCTAAATTTATGAAACTAAGTTATTATATTTACTTTATTAATTCTTTTATAACTGTTGTTATTATTTTTCTCATTAGTTTTTTTAAATCGATACTATATTTTAAATATACCGTAACTTACCTATACATTATATTAATTATATAATCTGTTATATTATACAATTCATAATCATATTTAAGTACATTTTAATTAATAATGTAAACACTAAATACTATATTACCATTACGTTACATTTATCCTGATTATATGATATATTTTATGGTAATTATAAATTAAAATAATTTAGTACAGTATATAAATTGTATACCCTCATGTCGGACATGAGCTTCTTGTCCAGAGTCTGCTCTAGAAATCTGGGACTGACGTTTGTCATGGTGCCAAGCAGTTCAGCGGCAAACGTCCGAACACTGACAGACAAATCTGTTATGGCACGGCAGATCTTCCCAAATGCGTCGTCCACGAGTCGGATTTCTTGTCGTGAATCTTTCACAGGCAAAACACTATTGAAAAGGAAAAAAGTAATAAATAACAAATAAGAATATTAGCAAATGATAGACAGAAATAGAATAATACTAATAATAATAATTAAAATCTTAAACTAAATACATTTTGTATTATACAAACATATACTTTGCTATCATATTACTATTCTAATATCTATTATCTGATTATTATTATTATTTTATTATAGTAGTTGAATTCACGTTATTCTATCCGGTATGGTTATTCCCGAAAATGTACCTTTCAGTGTAGGTCTGCGACAGAATCCAGATTATTCTGAGAGCCGCTTGTCGAACAGATTCGTAATCGTCATCAAGGGCAGCGCAGATCTCCTGATATTTTGTCAGCTCCAGCTTCTGTCCTCGTTCGTGCAAGTCAATCTATTCCATAGTGCACAGTACATTACTCGTAACATTCTTGGATTAAATATTCTTTTCTCTAACTTGTTACAGTATCAAAGTATGTGACCATAAGGAATTTGAGCATTTACCATGGCCTGATACGCAGCAGTTCTGACACGAGGGTCTTGGGACAAGGAATAGTCGCTGACAAGTTTGAGTGTTTCAGCTTGCGCAGAACCCACGGGAAGCAACTGACCGATCACCTGTAGACATCCGCTCTTCACTGCATGGTTCGTATCTACGAGGCTCTGCGTAAAGTAAATATTAAACTTACAAGCCGTGCTCAGTTAAATTTATGTTGATTGGATTTTTCACGCGTGTATGTTTTAGTTATACCTGTTTTGCTGCAGCAATTATTTTCAGAAATGCCGGAGATTCTCGAGCTAGAAATTTTCCAAGTTTTCCCAAGCAAAGTATAATTTCAGCCCTGACTTTATGGGAAACTTCTTTTTCGAGCAGTTTGAGGAGTTCAGTTACGACGGACTAGAAAAATAGGAATGTTAGTAGTTAAACTGTGTTAAATTGGACCTGTAATTTACCTGGACTTCGGCTTTGGGCTGCAAACAAATATCTCCCATAAGAGAAACAATTTTGACCCTAACAGCTGAATCTTTTTCTTTGGCGAATAAATCGTGCAGTTTTTTCACCAGCGATGCTATATCTTCTGGCTAGAAAATGACAAAGAAAAGTTCAATAACAGCTAAGTTAACTACTGAACACAAATACCATCACTGGTAGCGAACGAGTCAAAGTAATCAGGGCCTGAAGTAACTCGCCAGATGTTTGACACTTGTCGAGAGTAGCAATAGCCGGGGCTTCTTCAGAAACAGTTGGACGAGGCTTTTTGGTAAGCTGGAGACTTCTTGCGGTCGAATCATCCTATTTTATTCAGTAAATAATACAAATCGAAGCAATGAACTGAATACTAACAATCCTGATAGAATGCATACCTGCTGCACGACTTGGCTGTATTCGGCTAATGCTCGCTTCTTTAACACAGCAGCCATTTTCGTATTAATAAACAACAGTAATAACTTGAAATGACTTGAATTTGATACAGAAATCAAACGTAATTTAAATAATTATTTTCAGACTTTCAAGATTCTTTCGTTTGTTTATGGTTCCCTAAAGTCATCTGCTTGTTAGTTGAGAAAGTACTTTCAGGATTAAACTACAGATGGCGTCAAAACACGGTATAATATCAGTAGGGACAACCATAGCCTTCTAGACATGAAGCCTGTCACGTCCCTATCTTAGCATTATAACCAGGCACCTAGGCACTCGGGGGTGTCTACTAACGCCATCTTCTGATAACTAATTTAACTCGACACCAACTGAACTACTTTACAAATCACGGAATAATTGGTTCACTCATGCTTTTATAATTAATAATTAAGAGTTACTGAATCCAGCAAGAAAACAGAACTCACGTAGAGCAAAACAGATGCTATGTATACTTCCATACAATAGAATTCAGTTAATGAACACGGGTATTGGGGAAAAAAATGAACACAGGTTTTTGAGTATTCTTTTATGAAATGTTATGTTTATTGTCGCAGAGTTTTCAATCTTCTATTTTTGGGTTGTGGTACCAGTGTAGTGGTTTGTAAGAGGCCTTGCCTAATACGCTCCTTGTTTGAAAGCAACGGTGATAGAAATTTGCGAAGCACAGCTTCGACAATGGTACTGTGATTCCCATTTCTTTCGTGATCACAAATAAACGTAGTGCAGTTCTCAAGTTTCGGGCGCAAAAATGTAACCAAGTCATCTTGTAGGTGGGACAAACCTGAGAGCTTGATGGATATTTTAGTGAAGATCAAGTATAAAGTCCAGAGTCGGGAAATGAATTCATTGCTGGGGTACAGTAATCCTCCTCTGTCTATTAAACAACAATAGATTTACAGCTTGCTTGATTATGCTGCCTACTAACCTTTCGGTCAGTCCAACAACCTGTAGCATGTTAAGTAAGTAATTATTTACCTTGTAGATAAATCATCGACAGAAGGGGGATTTTGATTTCGGCTGTTGGAGCTTGTCACAGCATTTGGAGGAGCACTGATGTTCGCAAAATACCCGAAGCAGAAAACTTGCAACATACGCAACCACGGCGGATTCTGGTTGAAACTGAATTGTTCCTTAAAAAACGAGTCGTCACCAGATATTTGTGCTAACTTAAAACTGCTTATCGAGATTCCTACTTGGAGGGTAAGTTAATTCATCAAAAACAGAAGTGATGTCACCAGGTAGTGAATCTAATAGTTCTCTGGCGCGTCTTTTTTTGCAGTCATTAGCTCTTATGACTTGGTATTTTCCCGGTGTCTCGCGTGTCAACGGAACATTACTATTGATTGAAGCGTATGCAGTCCCAGTTCGGAGAATTTTTTCGATTGCAAACGTTACGGAAACTGCGTCTCCTTGAAAATTTCCCCCCATCATTTGACGAATAGCACTAAAATGGCCCTCGATGTTATGCTGGAGAATCGTCGTGTTAAAACGTAGTTGAATCCGTTCTCTAAGAGAAACAGGACACAAGCAACTGTTGACTGAGTCGTTACAGTTAGGGCCTCGTAGGTTTCATCTGTCAAACAATATTGCGATTTTCCCTTCGTATTTTGCGCTTCTTTAGTCGATGCAAGTTTGCCTCCAGTTGTTGAGTTTGTGGAGGAGGTGGTCGGATGGTCGTCCGAAGTATTGCTTTTCCCACGTTGTGTTATTTTGTTGGTTTTGTTTACATTTGTCAATCCTTTATTTTCTACCGAGACTTTCCAGTCACGCAAGTAGTTCAAAATATCGTTTCGCATCCACTGCAACCGTTCGTCGTCACTGTCGTAAAATGGCATTTTATCAGGAAGCCGCTTCCTGATGTATTGAGAAATATTGGAGATGTCATGGACCGAAACCATTTGTGCATAATTTCCATGAATTTGACTGTTTCGCCTGTCTCTTCAAAGCCCGGTAATCCCCGATCGGACAGCAACTTAATGGAGGCCGTTAAGTCTGGATGAAAAATTTCGATAGCGAGTTGAACTTTTTGTCTTGCCGAATTGTTGGCCATAATATGATTTTGTGTTAAACTGCTCGCTGGACGGAACAATGCTTTCTTCTGGAGGCTCTAAAGCTTTCGCACCGGTGAAAATGTCACTGCTTTACCGTGAATATTGAAGGTCCTATTGATAAATTGATTTCGGACGTTCTTGATTACATGGGAGTAGTCAAAAGACAGAAATAAAGGGCGGTATATGCAAGGTGTTCTGCATGTTTCAGCAACAGGGTCTACAGGATGCGGGGCCGCATAATTAAGACCACGATTTCCATTCAAAAGGCTGAACATCTTTACATTTACAGAATAGTTGTCCGTCACCACACGGACTACACTGTAGCCAGAAACCTCTATCTCTTTTATGACATGCACCGTCAGGTCAAGTAGCTGCTCTCCTGTCAACTGGTTAACCAAGAAGAAGGCCACCGGGATGTTGTAGGGAGCTCGTAACCGACAAACTGGAATGCCAGGAGTTTGTTTGCGAGTTGCTGATTGCTCTCTTCAGTTGGTACAATTCCGCCCATGTCAACAGCGCCAACGAATTTGTCTAGACATTTAACGTACTTCTCTCCTGGTTTTATGGTCATTTCGTCGAAGATCAATGACCCGATTTTGTCCAAGTTATTCATATTGAGCCCCTCTTGCTTGAGAAGTTGACGCACCAATGAGGTAACTCCTACTTCTCCTGTTGATTTCCCTGTATATGCTCTGAGGGTGTTGCGGCAAGGGAGCTTCATCATTTCGGAGTCTCTAACAAATTCGTAGTTCGAAGGGCTACGGGCTTGGAGAATTATAGAATACTTGATGGTAATGTGGCTCCAGATAGGTTTCTTACGACCGTAGTTCCGTAACTGAAAATAATACCAGTTATAAGATAAGTTGCAAGTATATCTATTCACAATGAGAACATGAAAATGGTACATATATAGCATAAACGACTCACCTGGTCAAACATTACCGAGGCAAACGTATCTCCTTCCTCGCATTTCTCTTTCAGCTCCTTCAAAGTAGGTAGCACGTCCTCAACGGCGCTGAACTGTGAACGGAAGGACGCAAGTTTCTTCTCCATTTCTTTCATCTTTTCAGTCTTTCTTCGCAGCGATGCACGCAAAGACCTCACGAGTCTTCTTATTTTGGAGTTTGACGGACTTCTTTCGTGACTCCCGACGTTGTTGCTTGGACTCTGCTGTAAGCTGAGGTGGCTATACTCTTCTTCGTCTTCCCATTCATCATGATTGTCGTCCTCTATGCAGGAATCTTATTAATCACTTACGTACACTTTCAAAACACTATTCTCACCTTCTATTTCTTGTTGCTGAATCATATGAACTTGCAAGGTAATACCGTCTCCAACAGTTACATCTTCTGAACATTGGTCTGTAGCATAATATAGGTCTTTTGGTTAGTAGAGGAACGGTTGTGCACAAGCTTAGTTTAATAATTTATAAATCGCAACATACCTTGCTCTCTTCTAATTTTTTTTGGGGGTGAGGCATCTATTTGCGAAGCTTCGTCAACCAATATAGAAGGGACTGCAGTTTTTAGCTAACGCCTAGTCCCATCAGCGTAGCTGTCTGCTGAAAAATGTACACTGCACACGCAAATGTTATCACGAACTATGATGTTGTCTTTCAGGCCAACACTTTGTTCTATTGCGCGTAACCAGTCTAATCGTCTTTTGCTGTCGGAGGGAAGTTGGTGAAAAGAAACACAGTTCAGGTTTCTTTTCCCGGAACTTCGGCAAAACTTCACTACACACGTCGTCACCATTATAGTTTTGTTCTTTGAATGGGAATGAAGGGTTTTATTTCTACAAGTCTTTCCCATCTCGATAAACATCATTGTGATTCTCCCTTTCGTTCGGTATAATTGGGAAGTACAGCATACGTGGTTTTTTATCAAGATATATTTTAGGACAGGAGTCTGTGTTAAAACGTCATCCCTTAAGTAAATTTTGTTCTAGTAAATTTGATGGTACTAAGGGGCACTCAACTGTCCGCAGAAATCTGCATCATTTATTTGTATTTTTGAGTTATTGGTACACAAAACACAAAAGAAATAAACATTTCAGTAATAATGAAAGCATTGGTTATAGTAAGTATTCTTTGAATGAAAAAATTTTTCATATTTGCGAAAAAATATTGCATCGTTAGAGGAGCCTAGCTTAGATCGAATATCCAGCGGTACGTAAAACGCCGCATATCAGGACGTAGTTCAAAGTTTAACCACTGTAATCGCTAGTTGACACCCCCGGGTTAAGCCCTGCCTCCTGGTTACAGCGAAATACACGGGGGGATACAAAACGTGCCAGGCTTTAGGTCTAGAAGGCTATGGGACAACATGCGGGACTTGCCTTAAAGAAGCTGCAGCCAGAACCTAGCGCTCCGTCGGTGGCACCATGAACTAATCTTGAAGTCAATGTGCATACGTTAGCGAATAACGCCATGCTGAGCACGAATGATCGAAAACTTTGTGCGTTCATCAAGTACACAATCGTGTTGTACAATAACTATCTATTTTTGGAATGGAATTAATTACTTTAAATGTGCAGGAAATTTGAAATACATAAGGAAAAGAGGTCTTTTTTTGTAAGCCTACTCCTGGACATTAAGGCAAACATTTCATGGTCATCGGATCAATTCATTAACACGTATTTAATTAATTTAAAACACTGAGTTCTGTGAATGTATGAATACATCAATCACACAGTTGTATAGAATAATAGTAGTAACTAAATCACCCTCAGGAAACTCAAAAAAAAAGGAGCGCCTGCCAACCTGGTGTCCTGGATCAAACCCTTCCTGCAGAGCCGGACTTTCCAGATGGTCGACTCCGAATCCACTACCACCGAAAGCTCTTGGATCACTAAAGAAGTCCCTCAAGGCTCACCCCGCTCCACAATTATTTTCACCCTGGCAATCGATGACCTCCTGGAAAAACTGAACAACAATCACAGAGTCAAAGCGCAAGCCTTCGTCGACGATATTTCCATCAATGGTAGAGAGACAAGACTCAAAAGAAAACCTTGAACCAATCCAGAGTGCCCTTGACACAGGATCAAACTGGGCCGAGGAGAATAACCTAGACTTCGAGAAATTCAAATCGGAGTTCATCCACATCAATCGACAACGAAGAGCCAATGAAGCAGCCGTCTCTTAGGGTACTCAAATCATCAAATCGTTGAGAGCTATACGACTTTTGAGAGTTACACTGGACGTTAAAATGAAAGGATCGCAACACGTCAAAGAAAATCGCCTCAAAAACCTTCCCCAAACTGACAAGATTATCCAGCATATGTGGGCGATACTGGGGGACGGACAGAAAACAATAAGAATATTTTAATTAAATGAAATTCGTCCGATAGTAATGTATGTCACGTCGTCTTCGAGTACAACGAGAAATTGCCATCTTAAATCGGTGTTACACCTTCATCGGTCGGCAGCTATCACAACCTCAGGTGTGGCTTTTAATACTTCAACCGAAGCTGCAATGGTGGAAGCAGTTGCCTCCGCTGCACTACCTTTCAAGACAGGCGCAACTGAAAACAATATTATGACTGTTACAGTCAGGCCCCAGCCACCCAGTTTACCATTGGTTGTTTACAGGGACAAATTACCATTCTCCTCTCAAACTGGCCCTTTACTATTTCATGAAACACCTCACGGAACTCGACTTTCAGGAAATTGAAACTCTACCCACAGAAAAAGCACCTTAGACGTATTCCCACAGACATCGGTAAGTTTCATCGAAAGAAGCTCCGCTATCCAACAACTTGCGGAGTTAAATGAAGATGCAAATTTACACATCTACACGGACGACTCCAAAAGAGAAGGCTTAATAGGAGTAGGCGTAGTTACACTTAACCGAGGTGGAACCATAATGCATAAGGGAAAGTTTAAAACTACCTCCCTACTCCACGGTGGCTCATGGTGAAAAACTGGCAATTTTAAAAACAGTTCAGTTTCTCCATGTAAATGAGCAAATCTCAACAGCTAACATCTGTTCAGAGAGCTGAGCACCTATCGTGTGTCTTCAGTTTGGCCAAGCCACCACAAAATGTACTCGAACCAACCAACTCACAAACTCCATTGCTGGCTGTCGGAACCAAACAAAATTCTACTGGATCCCCGGGGCACTCAGCAATTTTCGGAAACAAACTGACCGACGAAACCGCACGCACCGCAGCAGAAACAAAACCTCCGAAGAAATGGCTCAAAGTGCCTGAGCGCTCGGTGATCAGTAGCATTAAGGAGACTCTGACAGCAAGATGGCAACGGGAATGGAGAAAACTTGGAAAAGGTCGCCACCTTCTTGCTATCCAGCCTGACATCACTCAAAGCGTATGGAAGAAAACACTTGTGTCAAGCTAGCAGGGCCACAGAATGGTAAATCCCCGATCATGATTGGTAACGATAGAACTTTCAGTGGGAAGAATGGTAAAAATAGAAAAAAAATCTCAGTCTTACAAGTGAATTAATAAACGTTAACTTAGATTACGTAGTACTCTTATGGGGAAAAACTGTGTGTAATGGTAAAACCTCCAAAACCAATGGAACGGTCCAGCCTCCAATGGCAAGAATGGTGAAAAATAGAAGAAAAATCTACCTATCATAGTTGATTTGATTATCATAAACTTTGATTACGCGCAATCCTTACCGACGGAAAAGTCAAAGTCAATGGTAAAACCTCCAAAACCAGTGGAACGGTCCAGCCTCCAATGGTAAGAATGGTAAAAAAAAAAATTGACGAAAAACATTATAGTTACAGGGCGGATTTTGCAATAAATATGCTTCAATAAAAACCTGCAGCGTTCCAGATAATGAGCAATAACTTCAGAGAATAGCAATTAGGGTTAGAACATTCTAGAAGAAATCCCTCATCAAATTAGTGCATGAATATTCTAGAACAATTTCGTCAGTTGCGTTAATGGCCACAAGATAAAAAATGAAATCCTCTTCCGGATTCCATCCGAAAGAACTGACATGATTTTGTTTACAAGATAATTGTAATGCACGACTTACCAAAAATCTTTGGCGCTCTTATTTTACTCTTAAATATTATTGTTATATCTATTATTCATCAATATTGATATATTTATTGATCGTATTCTTTCTACGTGATTTTCACCCTTGTCAGCGAAAAAAGGAAACAATGGGTTACCTCATTTGACCTGAAGTTTTGCAAGCTTCCTTGACCTCATCTTGACCTCAACTTGCAAGTACGCAGTAGCAAAAAAAAATATCAGTATTGTCTTTGACCTTTCAACGATCGACATCTTGTTATGTTATCTCGAGGAGATCTGCAATGCCACGTATACCTAGTGTATGGAACTTAACTGGGGATAGCGAGAACTCTCAAAATGAGCGATATATCAACGCCGTTTGTGAATTCAAAGCTGGGGTCGTTGATACAGACAAATGGATCGTTGAATACGATGAAGACTCATGGCGAAATATCGCAAGGCGCCTATTTAACTCAGATAGGGTTGGATACGCAATATGGTGCTACACTGTTGCGCGTGAGAACCGAAGGGGACTAGCAGGAAAGCTTCAGCAATTACTACTCGATCAGGTGATAAAATTATAACGTTACGCTTAACCATGAATCCCATTGGATTCTCCGTTTTCATTTCTGGCTATTTACATATAGGAAGGGAATGGTCCGTCAAATGAAGAATTTCCCTCCGACGCATTACCACGTAATTCAGAAAGCCAAGTTCTGGAGTTTAATATTCTTTTGACCTGGGAGGAATGGGGCTCAGTTTTTAGGTCTCATTGCGTGCACGAGGAGGGTAAGAACAAAAGAAGATACCTCAAGCCCTATCAGTGGACCCACGTCGTAAGTGACGCAATAGTGAAGAAAACGAGAACTTCATACACCTTTGCCTTGAAGAACCACAACTTGTCAGGTACCGAAGAGGAACCCGTCCTGACGTTCAATGGTTATTGTAGAATGCGGTCGTAGGTTTTCTGGAAAATATGACGAAGGTTTTCTGCTTCATGGAAGGAGGTTCCGCTGAAAATCGTTTTCGGCCAGGTGGAGGGAAATCATGTAGTGATGCAAAAACGGAGGATGTCAGGAAGTAAAAAAGGGACCAAATAAACGTCGTTGCCAGGTTCTCGGCAGTTCAGTCATAGTACTGAATGAAATGGCTGCAACTGGAATGGAGTTCGGAGACGGCGTACCTTCAAATATCCCTAAGCTTGGAATCATCCGGCAAATTCGTTCCGAAGACAAGAAAAACCTGCCTGTCCCCAGATTACGTACAGCGGTGTTAAAAAAAGTACCCCCCTTCAATGGAAAAATGCCTTTAGGGCGGGGTACTTTTTTTATGAACACGGCCGTACAAGGTGTGCTGAAAGTCAAGCAGCGATATCCAACTTACGTGCACGGCATAGGGTTTGATCCATTCTTTGTACACATTTGGACAAAAGAATAGGTAGAGCTCTATTGGTTTGGTAAAAGGACAGGGAGGATAATATTGCACATTGATGCTACTGGCAGCGTCGTTCATAAGGCGCCTTCCCAATCTAGCACTAAAATGAAGCAGGTTCTTTTTATATCGGTACAGTTCAAGGCACGCCTGTTATACAGATGCTTTCCGCAAGCTAGGATACAGTGTAAATCTCGTACTAGCCTAGTAGTTGGTTAAGGAAAGTTGAACTATACCCAGACGAAATAATTACCGATCACGGGAAGGCACTTTTAAACGCTTTTTCTCTATCATTGAATAGTTGTTCGCTTGAAGGGTACCTTGACATCTGCTTTCGTCGATGTATCGATGAAAGTGAGATGGTTCCAGCTGTATGGCTCCGATTTGATTGTGGACATTTGGTGAAACTAATTTCAAAACTACCGTGCATTGCATCTTTGCCGAAATTAGTTAAACGGTTCTGCATGGGCCTGATCTGCAAAATGATCATGACTAAAGACTTCGACGAGCTCATAAACCTATTCTCTGGAATGTTGATAGTCGCACTTTCCGAGATTCAGGCTGGGGGCCTCCAACGCATTCTTCAAGATTTGAAAGGAAGTCTTAGCATAGAAGTATCTGAACTTCTCCACCGTAACTTCGATCTGCTTCCCGAGACAAATGTGACCGTGGCCGATTAAAGGACTTGGAGGGTATGGGAGTCCAGTCCAAATTTAAAAATACTGGTCTAAATAATACAACAGGCTCAGTCGTCCATTTTTAATTACGAGGATGGGGAAGAAGTTCAGCCAAATGCCTACTGCCACGAACCACACTAAATGTTATTTACTTAAGTTTACCTTTAAACTTAACGCCACATCGTTTTACCACTTTGTTTGTTTCACACCCTCGTGTCCCCGATAGTGTGACCCCCTTTACCCTCGAGTTTCTCTTTTTTATTACGATGTTTGTCTCTGCCGAATGTATAGGAGCGTCCTCTCACCCCCGTTCGACAGAGAGTCGGTTAGTTGGTTTCGGTTCAGAGTTTCTCTCGTTTCCCATTCACATAGTTCCTTGTATTTTCGTGCAACGGATGTTTATCGCGTTCGCACTTTGTCCTTCATTTCCCAACCCTTGGTGAAAGATTTTGCCTGTAGTGAACTTTAGCGTAAGTGTAGATTCATTGTTAACTTAATAAATCAGTTTACACAAACTCTCTCTGTACGTTACTCCGAACCTTTACAAGCAACGAATCCAGTCTCTTAAACCACGCTACCTCGAAATTGTCTTAAGAGATTTCACCACACTACAACTGCACTCAGTTACCTGATTGTCTTGTAGACACTTTCTTTCAGTTTGCTCCCCTTTCCACTTGCATCATGTCAAAATTCTTTAGGAACGGGGCAAGGGAAAGTAATTCGGAAATCGAGTCCCGCTTTAGCTTCGTTGAAAATAAACTCCTAGCACACTTCAGACCCAGTTTCCCTGAGGAGTTTTTTTTTAATACCTGAAAGATTTGAATGGGAGAACGAAGCTCAGCAGGGCGCTTTCAAGCCAGAAAAACCGAGCACCTTCTGATCAGTTGTGCCAAGTATGTAAGAAAAGTGTTGAAATCCCTTATTCTTGTTTCGGATGTGCAAAAATTGTCCATGTAAATTTTGGGGAAGCACTCGATGATGATGACAACGGACTTCAAGTTTTCTGCAAGTTTTGTATCCTGTCGAGAGCGGAAGAGCCGGTAGACAAAGACAAAACTGGAGGAATCTGGAGTACTGAGAAAGATAACATAACCGTATCTTCTGACCACCTATGCCGGGAACCTGCCATACAACCCAAGCTTCAAAAACAAAAGGCAGGTTCAGAACAGGTCGATGGTAATTCATTTTGAGCAGTATACAATAAACCAGTCGGTACTGCCCACTCTTGTTCTGCCTGTAGAAAATATGTGCATATCATTTGCGGTAAAGCTGGTTCCGAAGAAGAGGAGGGTTATGGTCAGGAGGTTACATGCAATAACTGCCTTAGTTCGGAATTGCCTGAAAAAGTGGAATATAACCATAGTGAAGATTGTTATGATTTTGTATCTGAACCTGAACTTTCAGCTCAAGAATGTGTGGAAGATCTCAACGTAGAAGAAGATACGGAAAAGGACAATATACGTTTCTCAGAGCTACAAGGTCTAAACCAATTGGAAGACTGGAGAGGACAGATCACTGGAAAGAAGAAGGAATCCTATTTTAACAGCGCTGGAAATTGGCTCGAAGAAAATTTCCCTTTCCGACTTCTTCAAAATGGAAACCTTTTCAGACCAATCGCTTTCCCCGGAGGTCGGCTCGTTCAAGCTACGAACACTTGTGCGTTCGATAGCTTAGTTTCATGCTTTCTGTGTGGATTGAAAGATAGCCCACTTCATAAAGAGAAACTTTGCGCTATCCAAGACGACTTCATCCAATTTCTCCAGTTATGTTTCGAAAAAGAAGGTAGCGAATCTTCACGTAAAGGTGTGCACATGCGGAAAATTTACAAAGAACGAGCACGGCTATTAGGCGCAAAGTTTTCAGATATCAGAAGAAAAAAAACGGAAGGGAAGAGGTCACTGGAATTTTTAGACTGCATGTATAGTATTGAACAGTATACATTTCGGGATGTTGTATAACTAACTTGTACTTAGGCACTACAAATGTTCATAATATGATTAAGTTATTCGTTCCGTTGAGTTGAACTTCGAAAGGAGCTGCACAGAAACTGGATGCCAATGCAACAGGAATTTCTCGGATAACCTATATGTCAGTTTGGTAAACAAAGCTTTACTTCATGATTGCTGTGCGAGTGCATTTAGCTTAACTAGTTTGAAAGAATAAGTTTTCCCTAACAGCATAAAAATTTCTGTTAATATATGCCGAACAACTCTCAAACATACGAGAGTATATATGTGTGTGTGAATTGTTTCATATATATAACTCTCAAGCTTAAGCTTGTTTATCTTTAAGCTTAGTATCTTCCTTTACTTCTTCTCGGCTAAGGTTACTGGGCCCATTGCCACTCTAAGCTTCATCATTCACAACACTGATATCGAAGTTCATTTGATTTACTATTAGCCTAGTCCCACTATTACCAAAGTAGGACCACATTATTAAAATTATCTTTTTCGCACCTCTAGTATTGAATGGCCCAGAAGAAGTCAAGGGTTTGCAGCTATTGGTAACGGGTTGCTTCAAAGAACAGTCCGTTACTCATCCACTCACCTCTGAGTAGTATGATTTCGAATGAAATTATCGGTCTTAATGTCTAGTTTTAACAGAGTTATATTGTTTCTTGCAGTGAAAACTTCTGCCCTAGCACCTTTCGCATAAAACTGAGGGACAATCCGTTGCACCTCCTCAACAACATTTATACTTCTGTCTTGTCCGAGGAGGTTCCAAAATTCTGGCTACGTGATATACCCAGCGAAACATAAATCAATGGGCAAAAGTACGGCAATTCCTATGCATGAAATAAATTAACCTATAGACCAATTTTACCTTTTAGTATTCATTCACTGCTGCAATCGAGCAGCAAAGCAATCATTTTATAGCAATTGTCCGTAGGAACAGAGGGAAGTTTCAGAAACTCGATGATTTAGTGAAGGAGGTTGGGAAATGTTCCGAGAAAACCAGGATGCAGCCCCTCTTTTTATTCTCACCGTGTTAAAAGTTCTTCGATATTTCTAAATTTTGTTCCCAGCAAATCAATTTACTAGGCCAATCTAATTGAAGCATTAAAAACTGCCAAAATAAACGAGCTTCCTTTTTGATCCTGTTTAATCGTTTAAATCTGCAAGATGTAATTTTCATTTCCCATAGGTCCATTTATGGTGTTTGATTATCTGAAATAAACAAGAAATCTCGACTTACGCCATTCTTCAGTCCCAATGTAACTCCAAAAGACTAGATTAATCTTCCCACTACACGCATCCTAACAAGTTATTGATGCCTTACAATATATGATACAGCCATTTTCGTGTTTTCTGGTGTGCTTAAAGACGAAATAGTTCAGTTTATTTACAAAGTATGTATATTGTTTACTAAACGAAAATTAAAAAGCGAAACTTGAAAAAGCAAGCCGTGTTCAGTAAATTTTGCCTTGAAACTTAAGAAAAATGTTTGAACACTCTTCGCGTAAAAGCAATCAGTCGACACCCCCATTATATGGCGCCCCCCCTAGCGGACAACAAGCCGTTACTGAAGATTCACGCTTAATTCAGGCGGGGCCAACTTAGTATCGATTAAAATGTTGGCCACTTTGCCGCCGAGTGCACTGCTAGGTTAAACTAAACACACCAGTTGCAACCGGTCAACTGGGAGGTTTGATGAGCAAAAGGCGTGCTCGAAACTCCTCATCTGGTAAAGAAAAATGGATCAGAATTGGGCTACGAATCGGAAATTTGGAACTGGTGACGCTAGTTGATACAGGAGCATCGGTCACTGTAATCAACGAAAAATGTTTTAAGAAGTTACTGCCGCAGGTGAAGCGGCAGAAGAGAAGAAGCTGTCCTCACATCAGTCAGCGGGGAAAAGCTTGACATCAAGGGACGATGCCTGTGCCGCATCGTCCGGCCTGAAGTCTAATTTGCATTTTGTGTTTTCTTTATTCGATTTTGTAAATCAGAACAAGGAGTTTTTTGGTTCATGGTTTACCCCTTTTGCAAATTGCCAAATCGGCGATCAGTTCGACGCCAGGTTTCGACCAAAAAGGTCAGGTTGATTAGTTTGCTCAAATTAACTTTTTTGTTTTCACTCTTTCTTTTGCGTTGCTCATGATTAAAATAACTTGGCTTTCAACATCGATATCGTCCTTTCTTTGTACTACCTCTTGCACAACCGTCTAAAGTCAACAATACCAGACGATACCAGTCCAGCACGACGGAGTAGACTTCGAAGAAAAATTCTTTGTCGTCAAAGGAATCCGCGAAAAGTGCATCCTAGGACTGGACGCTTTAGTGAATCAAGGATTCACTATTGATGGAAAGACGAGGACGAACCACAGACCAATCGGAAAAGAGCCTTCAACGCATATCGACGACAGGAGAATCCGAGGAGTGGTAAAAGCAGTACTAGACGAGATGAAGATAACTCCAGCGACCCCATGGAGGAATAGTTTGGATCCTGACTCATCGCCAGTAAACTGCTCTGCGGAAGAGGAAAAGTGCGAAGTTAATGGAAGTTACGCGACTGTAGCGAAGAAACAGTAGAAAATAGGTAGAGTTTTGCCCTGTCAGAGTCAGTCCTCAGTTTGCAGTAATACAATTCGGTTCAGTCACAAACTTCAAAAGGTGGTTTTATTCAGGAAATTAAGCAGATTACAGTCCACGTCATTGACTCTCCAAAACTGTAATTATTAATTGAAGTAATTGCAATTTTGGTCATTTCGAATTACAAATACAATTACAAATACTTTTCTGTTAAATGTAATTAATTACAATCACAATTATTTGCAAAGGAGTATTTGCAATTATAAAATTACAATTACAAATTAACAATTACACAACACTGTTTGTCACAGACCCAGAACGATAGAGAAGTCGTCATCGCGTACGCCAGCCGATATCTGCAAGTGATGCAAAGTGTCTACAACATCCTAGGCATCAAACGACTTCGTACTACCAGCTACAATCCCAAGTGCCACGGCCAGACTGAAAATTTCAACAAAACTCTGATCAAAATGACTAGTCATTTTGTACAAAATACTCCTGACGACTGGGACAAGAAGATTCAGTACGTAGTGTTTGCATATCGCACCTCCAATCAAGAATCACTAAATCAAAGTCCTTTTCCTGACACACGGACGCCAAGCCAAGCTACCAGAAGACATCCTGTACAGTCCACCTGATACTAGCACTAGTACTAGTTACCCGTAGGGGAAAGAGAGTAAAAAAACAAGCCACTTAAGCTCGGCGCAGTAACAAACGATAGAGAAGACGCACAAGACGGCGAATCGGTACAGGATTCCGCGACCACGTGGCTTTCGTTAGGGCGCTTCTCATCTCCTGGATATGACGACGAGTCAAGGGAGATATTGGCCGATAAGCGGGCGGACGTGAAAGAGTTTGTGCGCCACGGGACGTAGTCGAAACCATAGGAGGAAACCAAGTCTCGCCCGATTGAAATGAAGGGTAAGGAGTGAAGCCAGGTGGCCCTACCACCTCGGGGCCAAGCCCGTGCTAGAAAACGAACAAAAGCAGGTCAAAAGGATCACGGAACGAGAATTACACAAATTCACCGAGACTTCATCCTCTGATACCACCTCAACGTCAAGAAGTTCTAGACTGCTTGAAGATGACATGGTGACTGACAGGGTTGCAAGCGAAGACGAGCGCTATATGGAAAGGAGATTCGACCGTTCTCCTTACCGTGGGAAAGCATCGGACTGACTCGCTAGGATTCTCTTACGGGACGTAGCAATCGGATTACCGCATGCTCCTGTTACCGTTATATTAAACCATAGCGAAGTCTGCCAACAAATCGCTAACTGACCATGTATGGACAATTGCGAGCGCAATCTTCCCTTAACTAAGAGAGGGATGTAACAAGCCCTTTAGTTTCCAAACATTCTCATGAGTATCTAATTTTGTGTTATGGCGACTCCCATTCTAAGTGCCACTAATACTAAAATTGCCCTCAAGTAGATTGTTCAACTTTTCAAGTGAACTGAAAATCCAAAATTGAATTTTAACTAAAAATTGTAATAAATGCATGGACTTTAAGGTAATTCTAATAATGCTTTTTGTGAATTTCGACTTTGTGGCCTTTTTAACCTATTTTAACCAAATTTCTACGAAAAGCGCCACCTGTTTTCTGCAAACAGCAAAGGATTAACCTAGCATTAAGTTAATCCAATACCTGTTGGAATTTTTTCAATCAAATTTTACCGCTAAATTCCTTATTGTGTATTGATTCCCAACGGATTTGTGTCATTCGAAACTTAAGACTTTGAGATTGTAAGAGCGTTCGCATGTGAGTCCAAAATAATTTCTGAGAAAAGCAAAACAACGATCACTTAAACAAGTCTTCCATAGTTTACTAAATTTGAAAAGTATTTTGACAAATTAAGTACTTCCTTTCTGAATCATTTTATACAAATAAATTTTAACCGAATTTAACGACCGAGTGAAAATGGCGCTGACGTGGGCACCGATGTCCATGGTGGCGACGAAGAAAGAAGGCAAGAATAAACAGTTCCAGTACTTTTGCGATTGTCTCGTAGCAAAAGTCAACCAGGACCAGGAACTGGCACCAACCATCAAGGCGCCTGACGGTGAGGTAATCCAACTACACCTTTTTAACGGGATCTCTACAAAAAATACTAAATTATATCAACGCCTTTAAAAATCGGTTTATACTTATTACCAAGGCCTCAATATAGTGATGATCCACGCTAATTCGTACGATGTTACAATCCTCTCTGCCGATTACTATGAGAATGTTCCAGTTCAGCCGACGATGCAGGCGATGCTACGCAATGCTGCGGCAATTCACGATCCACAACCGGCTGCATCAGTTCACCAAAACAACAGCGATCCTGCCAGAAACGAAGTAGAAATTATGGACGAGGCACCAAACGGCCAAGACGCGGACAATCAACCCCAGGGAGCGCAAGCAGCCGTGGTGCAAGCCAACCCCTAAAGAACGCTGAGTACAACTGCAGTAATACAGCAAAGCTTCTCCAGACTGCTCTCCAGCAACCAAACAGGTAACGGGTCTGACGATCTAGACATTCTAGCTCAAGCAGTAAGGTCCAAAGAAATCCTGAAAAGCAGCGATGAGCCAATGGTGCAACATACAGCAGTGGTGTGTCAGCATATCCTAAAAGTGGAAAAATCAATTTACGCGGAAGTAGTGGCCATCAGCAATGATAACGGCACCATCAAGCTAATTTTCCCTTGGACACAGAGGCCAGGACTGCACCACTTGAGCGATGAAGTATAGAAGAGTCTAGATAACGTGATCCACCAAGCGAGCATGCTGTGTTCTAACATCCTACTAGATGAGGAGAAGAAATACTTCGAAGAGCTAGTAGAGGAATTGAAGGAGATCAAAAGCGAGCTGTCAGCGGAGCAGTGGAAGACAGCGCAGGGACTGGCTAGGCACTGGTTCAGTAGTGAGGAAAAACACATTAAAACCGATTTCCCGAAAACGAATACTTACGTCAGGCGCCCGATCCAGCCCAGAAGTACGCGGCGTTAGGACCGAGTGACGAGGTGCAAAGACACAGGAAAACTGGTAAACGTTTCGGAAGAGATCCAACGAGACAACCGGAACAAAGAGCCAAATGAAAATTTTTTCCCAAGGGAACTTGCAAATATGGTGACAGATGTAGATTCCGCCATGAGCGAAACAGCCATACAGATCGCGTAGTTGTTAAAAGCACCAAGAGGAACTCCCATGAGCAAGCCGGTAAGGAGAACGGACGTAAACGTAACAGAAGCCCCTCCGCTGATGAAGACGTAGCATCAGAAGTCGAGGAAGTACAGCCAAAAAACTACAGAAAACGTCAGCAGAAGAACAACTAAATCTGAGTAGTAAAACGACGACACGGAAAACACGCAGAATTTCAGAACAAGAGGCCCGTCATCGCGTGGTAATAAGCGTCGTCGTCATCCTAAAAATCGAGAGACCCTCAGACATTCAAAACGGTATGGAGTTTTTATCTACAGCTTTTTATAGTTTATTTTTAATTGGCCTTTTGTTTCATAGGAAGCGCCGGAACTAGAGCACCAAGAAACTTCCCGTGAATGTTATGTCATCTTTTGCAATAAAGAAATACATTACGACTTTCTTAGGAAGAATATAAGTTCATAATTTTGTTAAGAACGCAAGAAATGCTGCAGCTGCTTGTTAGATAAACTTCAGGACAGCTACTAAACGATCTTTTAGTTCGTAATTTTGCCACAGTAACCTATTTGATACAAAACTCCGTTTGGCGATAACTGTACCTGATGGAAAATTATGACGGTCGTCAGGCGTATGAAAGACCTGCAGAACGTCGTATGAACATGGCCTAGATTCAGGCGCTAGAAGAGTATGAAATTGGCCGGAATTCAGACGAATTCGGCATCTACAGTTTTCTCGCTTTTAGGCAAGGGCGTTGGAATTTGGCTTTTTCTTACGCCATTCAGCCAGCGGAGTCTCGTCTGAATATACTGAGGCCTCAAATGATTCTTACGCTGTACTCGTATAGACCGACGCCTTAATGTTTAAGTTTCATACGCAATTCAGGTAGCTGAATCCGTCTGAGATTTCAGAATACGGGTATAAATCATACGCGTTGCGTCTAGCACAACAACGCCTGAATATGAAGTTTCATACGCCTTTTTGGTAGCTGAACCCCGTATGAATGCTTCGAAGGATCGAGCAGTTCTTACGATGTTCACACAGCGGAACAACGCCTGAATATTGCGTTTCGTACGCCTTGTTGCTAGCTGAACCCCGTATGAATACGTGAAGGGTCGAGTGGTTCTTACCCGTTATAGCTAGCAGAATAACGCCTGAATATCTAGTTTCATACGCCTTGTTGCTAGCTGAACCCCGTATGAATACGTGAAGGGTCGAGTGGTTCTTACCCGTTATTGCTAGCAGAATAACGCCTGAATATCTAGTTTCATACGCCTTGTTGCTAGCTGAACCCCGTATGAATACTTCAAGGATCGTGTGGTTCTTACGCTTTACATCTAGCAGTACAACGCCTGAATATCTAGTTTCATACGCCTTGTTACTAGCTGAATCCCGTTTGAGGGCTTCAAATGCTGGAAGGGTTGTTACGCCTTACATCTAGCAGAACAACGCGTGAATTTCAACATTAACATGCACCTTTTAGCTCCCAATATACTAGATGTAATAAGATAAAAGTTTTATTTCACGAGCAAGTCAAGGAAAAAAGGGATAATTGTGCGACAAAGAGAGTAAACGAAATGGCACAAACAAAACAAAAACAAAACGAAATGGGGCAAAAAATGATTATAGATGGAAACAAACGAAAAACAGAATCCGCCTCTCACATAACTTCGCTTTCAATATTCTCCTCTTCGGAGGACTCATCAGGTAGGGACGGTAGAGAAGAATATGACCTTTCTCCCTCCTCACTCGAAGGACGCTTCTTTTTCGGCTTTGAAACTCGCCCCTCCGCTTTTCGTTTGAGGTAATCTCGTTTACTCCTCACCGAACTGGATAAATAAGCGCGCAAGTCCTTACGAGTGAAGTCCTTTTTTTTTCGTTCTCGTAAAATGCCTCGACGTAATCTGCAAGAAAAATAGAACTTTTGAACAAAATCGGGGTAGTATTTTCATAATTTGAGGTTACCTAACAAGACGTTCACTTTCTCGTTGTTCAGTGCGGTGAAGGGCATCATCTGTATTTCGTCAGGGAATGCGGATTGAAGTAGCGCTGAAGCCATCCCCTTGTAGGTGTACGCTCGCTTGGCGTCTTCAGTTTGCTCCAGTCCCACCATTTTTATTACAAGATCCTGCGCAAAAGAAAAAAAAGATTCCAAAGATGAATTGGTTAAAGCTTGATTTGATATATCTCAGCTGCAATTAGCTTTTCAGATTTATTAGTCTGTAGCTGTTCTATCAGCACTTTAACTTGGTCCTTGTTGACAGTATCTGCAAGATACGGTAATCAGAAAACATTACAAACATGTATTTAACTGAAAATGCCTACTATTTTTTAACTCTTCCAACTCCTTCCTCATCTCCTGCATCAGCTGGACCTGGACCTCATAGTCACATGAGAGACGTTTAACTTCTAAGGAAAACAAAAGAGGCCAGTAAACTGAAAAAACTCAGCAGCAGGTTTGCGAGGCAAGAAAACTGGAAATGAAGATAATCTTACCCTGTTTTAAATTGACGTATTTCTCTGTCAACTCTTGCATGTCGGTGTGCGGGCGACGGTTCCTTTCCTCTGCTTCAGCAATCAGCCGCCGCCGTGCAGCCCAGGTAGTGGACCCCTCGGAAGGACCTCTAGAGACCTATACCAAAAAGTGCTCTTTGAGTTAAATGAGTTATGATTAAAATATTTTTGTTACCGTTGGAGTTTGTACAATTTGCGCATCAGCGGAAGCAGCCAAAACTTCAGGTTGATCCTCCTCGTTACTTGTGTAGGAAAGGGATGGGGATGCAGCCTCTGACTCCGCTGAGGTTCCATTGGTTAGGGCTTGAAACTCCTTTTCGAGCGACTCCATGTTTTCTACCCAGTTAGAAATCGCTTGAAGCAAAGGGATTGAATATGTTATTCTCAACTTACCATCCTTCGCAATAACTGTTGCCATGTATCTTTTCGAACCGGACGGAAAAGGGGCCCGTAAACGACTTGGTCCTTCTCCAGTGTAGAATACCATTCCTACTTTGCCCGGATCCTCCAACATAGTTTTGTCTGGAACACTCTCAGCCAGCTGAATCGTGTAACTTTTGCTCTTCACCCACTCGATTAGGACCCATAATAAAGTTAATGTAGGGGTTGGTACTTGACGGGCGCGCTGTTGATCTTTGTAACAGAAATGATATTTATGTTTAATACTTTTCTAAAAGTGTTATACCAAATATCTTACCTGCACTTTTCTTTCCCTTTCCGGACATTGCGGTTCTGTTCGACATTGTTAATACGGAAATTTCAGAAAATTTAAGTCAACGGACGCGCGAATCTCGGAGTGATCTAGTGCGTGTACGAACGGCACGGTACTGACAAGGAATGTTCCATAGATTCATATTTGCCCCGATATTAACAGAAAAACCAAAGCGGTCTGAAACCGTTGGTCGCGAACTGTGCGCGAAATGAACAACGGTACCAGTGCAAAATTCTCCCGAATAGAAAGTAGAGCCCTAGTTTTATGACTTGCTCCCACCAAATGAAATCGCCCACCGCCCTGTTCTAGCGGTTTCCTTCCAACCCCTTTGTCCGATCTGGAATTTGGCGGTTAACATAGAATATTTAAAAATATAGGACACTTAAATTTGGCGGGAAAGATGGATTACGAATCTGTATATACATTGTGCGAAATGTAAATAATATAATATTTTATATTATATGTTATATATATATTACATAACATATTATATAATATAGTACATAAAACATAATATAATTTTACTAAATATATTTTTTATAATATATATAATTATATAATGTGATATTTCTGTGTTTACACGCATACATGTGTAAACAGTCACATATTAATTTAAGAAACTGAACTAAATTTCATAAGAAGGACTCGCAAAAAAATTATCAGTATTGACTGTAGCACAAAACAACTAATTAGTTGTTCAAGAATATGCTCCAGAAGGAATGAAAACTATTTCAGGTGTTTTAAGACTCAAATATTTCATATAATCTATGGTCTTGCAAATGGATGCTAGAAACAGGATCTTGAACTATTTGAATTCCTGATGATATGAACAGTGAGTTCGATTATTTTTCTTTGATTGGCTTCTCTCGAATATGACTTGCTGTTCAAGTTGGTATTATTTATTTATCAGTTATCATCATATAATTTACGTGTTTTCCAATGAATGAAGCCTTATGTGATGTCATGTAACACTTCTAAATATAACTGAATCATTTAATTTGAATTCCTCCGAGCTCGTATTTAGAACATTTTCGGAGTCTTACTGACAAATGTAATCACTGTAAGACTTCCACTTTTGTTCAATATTGTAATACAGACATTATTTAGGTTTGCATTAAAGATTCACAAATTTGTCTCAATACTATGAAACAAATGTGGAGAAAAATAGTGCAAATGTACGTTATGTGGTAAAACAAAGGGATTTCTTCCCGGCATCTATATAAAATGAATTAGAGTAATACCGTAATGTAACTAAAATGTGTCTTTATATATTTGCACAGGCGAAATCGTTACACATCCGTTTACGCACAGAATAATATATATACAGTTGGATTATACGTAAACATATATTACAGTGCAAGAAAAAGTGACTAATATAACATATAATTAACATAGCAGAAAACGGTAAGCTCAGTTATAGAATTGAATATATAATATATAAATCCACTGAAACATAGTAAACTAATTCTGGATAACTGTTATATTATTTATATAATTCCAGAACTTAAAAAAAATTGTACAAAGGTTGGCGGTAAACTGTCTTGCCGAAGGGAGTGAAATCGTCTGCTGAGAGGCTATCTGGCCGTGTTCCACAAGCGGGGGAAATTCTCCCATTTGGGGGAAAATCAACTTCTTGAAGGAGGAATGGGGAAAAGGGAGAAAAATGAGAAGCGTACTGAAAACCTAAGAAAAATACCTTAAGAGAAGAGGTTGTTCATTTTACCGTTGAAATACTTACAATAGTTACCTTAACACAGTTTGTTTTTTAAGAAGGACAAATTGAGAAAATCCATGAAACTTGAGTTTCATTATGGGGGAAAATGGGGGAAATTTAGTGTCCCCTGGCGGAAAGTAAAAAAAAACTGAAGTACCGCTATAGTACCTGGTATAAACTTTCTGTGACGAATCCCCTAGTGCTTAGTATGAATCAACCTTTAGCTCGTGGTCGATTTTTGCTACACAAGATAAACTGTTTCACTCTTTGCTGAATGTACGATGGCTCCGCCAAGAAGCACGTATAAAGAGTACAAGAGCAGGTCATCGTGTAAACGTATGCCAGCTAGAACGAAATATCGACTAAGGCAACAAAGACGGGAATTTAATTCGGGTCGAGGAATCGTCAAAAGTAACTCTGAGCAGCATCCCACAAAAAATCCGGTAAGTCACTAAATAGAACGTCTTTATCATGAACCGTTAGAACGATTAATAAATAACTTAATGGGCAACAGGAAGATCAAAATCATGCCATGGACTCGACATTCACTGAGGTTCAATTTCAAGACAGCCTGCAGAATGCTGAAATCAATGAGCCGCATACTTTTCCCGAGGTATTTACAAGTTGAAAAGTACTATGGTCCCCCTTGTCAACCAAGTTAAATTTTCCATTGATCTTATGGGGAAGCGCTCGTGAAGACAACAACACCTGCAGTGACCTTCTGGGTAATAATATCAGATGCCTCAGCAGTGACGAAGACCGTGAGGAAAAAGACTATGTTGGGCAGGACATACCAAAGGACACACTGAACGAGCCCCTGTACAACGGTGCATCACTCTTGTTACGTCACGCAGTATTTTTACTTCTCGCCTTCATAAATATGTGTGGTTGCAGCAAACAACAGATTCAACTTCTGCTTGATATTCTGCATGTCATGTTACCGCCAAGCTGCACGCTTCCCAGAACACTGTACCAATTCGAACAGATAGTGAAGTCCGGAGACTATGAAAGGATCTTGATGTGTCCAACTTGCAAGTCAGTAATCGGAAGGACACGCGCTGATGTGGATACCGTCAATGAAGACGTGAATTTCACCTGCAGGTTATGCCCAGCTGTACACTCCCAGAAACAACTTTTGGAGGACCGAAGTTTTTTTCTCCATACAAATTTAGAGAAGCAGCTCAAATTTCTTCTGGAGGATCTTAATCTGGGAGAACAGTTGGAGCATCGCTTTACTAGGGCAAAGATGAATGATTTAAGTGATATCTACGATGGTCACATGTACAAAAGTTTCAACGACGGAGAGCTATTGAAAAACAGGACTGCTCTGTCTTTGACGGCAAACACCGACGGTGTCCCATTGTTCGAATCATCGAAGAACTCTATGTGGCCAGTCTACTTCACGGTAAACGAGTTTCCTCCGGAGGTCCGCAAGAAGCATGTTATACTCAGTTCCTTGTGGTGTGGAAATGGTCAACCAGACTTCCACAGTTTCTTGTCACCTTTCTGCGAAGAAGTGAACATGTTGAGCACCCATGGATTCTGCTGGAGCTACGACAAAACTCGCATTCGTAACTCTAAACTCTATCTTCTAATGGTGGGCTGTGATACGCCAGCCAGATGTAAATTGCAGAACACGAAACAATTTAACGGGAAACTGGGATGCTGTTGGTGTTTGGCAAACACTGTGAGGGCCAACGAAAGCTCGAGTAAGCTAGTCTACCCGCACGATCAAAGTCACCAAACTTTAAGAACTGATCCCGAGACCAGATCTCAAGGAAACGAAGCACTCCACAGTGGTAGCATCATACAAGGAGTAAAGGGCCCTTGTGTTTTTGCAGATATTGGACATTTCGATACTGTAAAGGGCTTTGTCGTGGACTCAATGCATTGCGTGGACCTTGGAGTTGTTCGCCAAATGGTGAACAAGTTGTGGTTGAACACAAACCGCCACGCAGAGCCCTACTATATCGGAAGTTCTGCAAACATTGCGAAACTTGATGCCGCGCTGAGGAACTTTAAAGTTCCAAACGAGTTCACCCGCACTCCACGATCACTTAACGACAGAGCTTATTGGAAGGCTTCAGAGTACAGAAACTTCCTGCTTTACTACTACGTTGTGCTGGAGAACGTTCTACCCAACCGCTACTTCCAACATTTCAGTCTGCTATCTGAAGTCATCCATACTCTGTCGAAGCCTTGCTCACAGGTGGATGTATATTATTGTACAGAAAAACTCAACAAGTTCGTTGCCGATTTTCAGAAACTGTATAGCCTACAAGAAATGACGTACAACGTTCACCAACTTCTTCACATACCTGACTGCGTCTGCTCGTGGGGGCCTCTAAATGGCTATGACAACTATGTTTTCGAAGGAGCGAACGGCGTTTTACTCCAGTTATTTAACGGCTCGCGTAACATCTCTGAACAGATTTACAAGAGGATTGGCCATACGCAACTGTTACGCATACAAGCTGCGGAATTAAAGAAGTCTAGACCACACGTCTACAAAATTATCCAGTCTGTCGTTACAAAGCAAAGGCTAACCGCTAAGTCGGCCGAAATAGATGATTGCCGTTTACTTGGAACACCTTCGTCGAGGGAACTGAACGCTTACAGAAAGGAGCTCGTTTCAGCTGCAGTTGGCCCTACGGTGTCGTCTTCCGGAAAATTCTACCACAGAATGGTATACAAGTTAAGCGTGTTTAATAACTGCACTTACACAAGGTCCCAAAAGCGAATTGATCACGTTTTGCATACTACAAAAGGTTTTTTCTCTATCGTGGATATTTTATCAGTAATCCAGTCTTCCGGGAAAGAGACTGTACTATTACTTGCAAAAGAAATCAGGGTCAGCAATCATCTTACCTTAGGTAGGAGTCATGTTAAAGTTGCGTCAGAAGATTCTTGTAACAATCCTGAGCGTATAATCTTGCCATGCGAAATACTGTCAAAGTGTTGTGTTGTAATGAACCGTACAACTGAACTGATCGCTCCCTTAGCAAATGTTTTATTTTAATTTTGTTCTTTCGCAATACGCAAGATCACGTATTTCCCTTATCAGCCTAACACGTTTGATGCCTCAATACATTTTGTCTACTGCATAACCCGTTGTTTTTCAATCCTTACTGTCTTGGGCACTTAAGATTACAAAAATTATTCAAACGTTGTTACAAGTGTGTTACAACAAGTGTTAAACGCGTGTAAAATTTCAGTCGGCTTTAGACGGTAGTCATACACTAGCTGAATTCAGACGACGTTCAACGCCTGATTCAGGCGCTAGAAAATGTTGAGAAAAATTCAGGCGATATTCAACGGGTCGTTCAGACGGTAGAGCATTTCAAAAATTCAGTCGACCTTAGATGGTTATCATACACTAGCTGAATTCAGACGACGTTCAACGCCTGATTCAGGCGCTAGAAAATGTCGAGAAAAGTTCAGGCGATATTCAACGGGTCGTTCAGACAGTAGAGCATTTCAAAAATTCAGTCGACCGTAGACGGTTATCATACACTAGCTGAATTCAGACGACGTTCAACGCCTGATTCAGGCGCTAGAAAATGTTGAGAAAAATTCAGGCGATATTCAACGGGTCGTTCAGACGGTAGAGCATTTCAAAAATTCAGTCGACCTTAGATGGTTATCATACACTAGCTGAATTCAGACGACGTTCAACGCCTGATTCAGGCGCTAGAAAATGTCGAGAAAAGTTCAGGCGATATTCAACGGGTCGTTCAGACAGTAGAGCATTTCAAAAATTCAGTCGACCGTAGACGGTTATCATACACTAGCTGAATTCAGACGACGTTCAACGCCTGATTCAGGCGCTAGAAAATGTTGAGAAAAATTCAGGCGATATTCAACGGGTCGTTCAGACGGTAGAGCATTTCAAAAATTCAGTCGACCGTAGACGGTTATCATACACTAGCTGAATTCAGACGACGTTCAACGCCTGATTCAGGCGCTAGAAAATGTCGAGAAAAGTTCAGGCGATATTCAACGGGTCGTTCAGACAGTATAGCATTTCAAAAATTCAGTCGACCTTAGACGGTAGTCATACACTAGCTGAATTCAGACGACGTTCAACGCCTGATTCAGGCGCTAGAAAATGTCGAGAAAAATTCAGGCGATATTCAACGGGTCGTTCAGACGGTAGAGCATTTCAAAAATTCAGTCGACCTTAGACGGTTATCATACACTAGCTGAATTCAGACGACGTTCAACGCCTTATTCAGGCGCTACTAAAAAAGCGAAAAGTAGTATGGCGGTATTCAACGGGTTATTCAGACGGCCCTCTTTTCGTCAATAAAATGTACTCAACTACCGTTCGTACGGCGATTCAGACGGTCAACTAGTGTTCAGGCTATGGTTCAGGCGGTACCCAACCGTATGAATTTTTCATCGGGTAGCGCCTCGGCATAACTTGTTTTTCTCAGCAACTTATGGTGATCCCATCCTGAAACTTTCTGGACATATAAAAGGGACCCTAGGGCATCTGAAAATATTTTTTTTAATTTTAAAAGGACCGTCCGTAGTAAAAAGTGTCGATGGAGGACAATTTTTTGTGTTTTCACAGCGAAAAAAGGGCCAAAAAATTTGTTTGATGCCAGATTCGAAATCTGCATGTTTTTTTACCCTATGGTAGACCATCTAAGTGTCGCCATAGTACATCACTTTCGTTCAGAGGAGTTTTGAAGACAGGTGCCTTCGCGGAAAGCCGGAAACTTTGAGTCGCGCCCCTGGACAACCAGAGCACCTGAAGGACTTTTTATATGCCGCTCTGAACATATCATACAAACCCCTAAAAGCCCCTAAAAGCAAACCGAAATCTGAAGACATGTGGTTACAAGTTTGTCCATTTTGACATGGGATCACCCTTATATACGAGCTATCGAAAGCAGAAGCAGAAAAATACCTGGAAATGATCTGCGAAAGAAGAGATGAATGCCTGGTAGAACTGGCGGTAGCGGAAAGTATCACTCCAACAGAGTATAAACAAATGTCGGCTGTAAATTGGGAATTACCTAATATCTACGTGCTACCCAAAATCCACAAAAAGAAGCGCGCGACGACAGGTACGTTTGAAGGACGACCGATCCTGAGCAATTCTAAAGGTCCTCTAGAGCAGCTGGGCTTGTTTATCACGAAACTGACACAGCCATTGCTGAAACTAATTCCGGGTAGTCTACAAGACACCAATGATCTGCTAAAAAGTATTAATAATTTAAAGGATATTAATCTCGAAGACTGCGTTCTGTTCTCTGCGGATGTCACGGCGCTGTATCCAAACATCCCGTGGAAAGATGGCATCAAAGCAGCAACTTGGTTTTATTCCAAGAAGTACCATCACTTAGGAGAACTACACAAGAAGAATAACTGGGGACCACCTCCAAACCCTAATCTGTTCAAAAAATGTCTCGAATTAATAATCTGCAACAATGTTTTTCACCTGCAAGACACTAGATTCTTCAGGCAGATTAAAGGCACAAGCATGGGAACATCCATTAGTGTTTTCTTCGCCAACGTATACATGCACTGGATCACAAAGGAACTGCAGGAAAATCCTCCCCCTGGGCTGCTACTGTTCGTACGATACATTGACGATATATTCGTTATCTACAGAGGGAAGGAAGAAGAAATTATCAACATCATAAAAGAACTGCAAAACGAGAATATCAAATTTACCTTTGTGACCAGTAAAGCGGAGATACAAGTGTTGATTACGACAGTGTACATCGAGGAAGCCATACTGAAGACAAGACTATACCGGAAGCCAACGGACGGGCAACAGTACTTACACTAGCACTCGAATCATCAGAAGCACCTAAAGAAGAGTATAATTTACTCACAGCTCTTACGACTGAAAAGGATCTGTTCAGACGAAGACGTCTACAATAAAGAAGCTGAGTCGCTACTCGACAAAATCAGGCAGCGAGACTACCCAGACTGGACGTTGAAAAACGCAGCGCTTAAAGCAAGCAGAATGCCGCGTGAACAACTTCTCGATAACGAGAATCGAGTAACGAGCGACTTGCAGAATACTAACGAAGCTATTAACTTTATAATAGATTACCATCCCAGTTTCGAGAAGGGACTGAAACCAGCAATTCAAACGCTCCTGACGGCAGCGACGGCACGTAACCCAGAACTTTGATAACATACAGTAACACGGAGATAACGTGTTAATAACACTGATAACATAACCTAATTGTACGAAGATTATTGAAAGTTTCGGACCACTTGATATATTATACGCATATAGTCTTTTGTGTCCTTGCAATGTTAAATCGAATTTCACAATGACGTCATTTGTCTTTCAAATTTATATATTGATGTACCATTTATCTCAAGACTATAACCCAGGTTGATGGATTCAAGTCAATACGCACGCACTTTACATGTGCATAAATATGTATCATGGTAATTGCAATATCTGTTTGTAATGTATATTTATCCTATGTACACATGATACTTTTATGAATCTGGACAACTTTAGTTTAATTACGTATTTGATCTTTGCTAGATAGGATGGAGCAACAGTACAACATGCACAAAAAAGAACGTGCGGCTTTCCTCTGTTCCAAATGTGGATCTCCCAAAGGTGACAACTCCCAAGGTGCAACGAAGTTAACTTCGGACGCCAGGAGCAGGTATGTACCATCAAATTTTAAAAAGTTCACGTATTCACCTAACTAATTTTTATTTATGTAGGAAAGGTACCAGCAAGGTACCAACAAGATTCCAGGATTTTGAGCTCCAGGAGAACATCAGACCTGGAGAGGTCACCTCGGTAACTTCGTGGAAGAGAAGGTGAATGTGTACTGGAATTTTCCTTTTCTTGTCACAGAAACTAAATGAATTTTTCAATACTTTAGAAAGAAAACTACTCCTACGGCGACCGAGCCTGTAACTATGGACGCAGCAAGACATGGTTCGTCTTTTGCGGACGGCGGGCACAAAACCATTGTACTTTGGTAAGTTATTTGTTTGAAAGTAAATGTATGGTACTAACTGATGCAACTACTACTCGATTCCCAGGAAAGCGTTGCTGACGTGTCCGTTTCGCATTTGGGCAGCTTTGCTGAGGTACGAGAGCTGCAAGAGAACACCTTAGACTCAGAACTTGCTGAGGCTGAACCCATTGCTCTCGACCAGCCAGAAGATTTGCAGGAGTTCGAGATCATTGACAGCGGGTCAGAACGGCACAAGTCTTTTCTTGTACATCGATACGGCCATCGTTATACCGTGAAATGGAGGCCGAAGCATTCCACCATTTGGCAGTGTGTTCCCGCCGCAAGGGAGACTACTGTACAGCGACTGTCAGGCAAGTTGGGAACGCGTACGAGTACGGAACTTCGTAGCATTCGTCGCACGAAGTGATACCAGGAAGGACCACGGTGGCGGAGATGAATAAGCAGATTCGGGAGGAGGCGTCGGAGGATCTTTTTCAGCCGGCGCAGGCAATCGTAGAGAAGATTCTCAACAACCATCTGCAGGAGCCTTGTCCAGCACTTCCGTCGTTACACTCCCTCGTCCGCGGTACTAGTACGGTGTGAGGAAAGGACAGGCCAGAAGAACCTACTAATTTAAACTTCACGCTTCAGACAAAACATCTCCCTGCGGATTTTCTGGTGGGGGACGTCAGAGTTAAGGAGCGAAAGCACATAATCTTCGCAACGAAGGTTACGTTGGCTCTCCTGGCCAGGGCGAAAAGGTGGTACTTGGACGGTACTTATAAGATCATCAAAAATCCGTTCAAGCAACTATACTCGATCAACATCTTCATAAAAACATCGGTAGAAGTGATAAAATAGGTATATCCTCTTAAAATCTTTAATGTAAAAGTACACTGTGGCGAGAAAAGGCCCTTTAACCGCATAAAGTACAGGAGAAAAAACTTTCACCCCTTGGATTCGCGGTGAAAATTGTGAATTTGATGAGTGAAATTCTAATGAGGCTTTCACCTAGGGGATAAAAGCACTTTCACCGCTGGTGAATAATATTATAGTGGTGAAAAAGTAATAATTCGGGGTAGAATGGTTTGTTGGTGAAAATCATTGCGAAAATGAAAAATTTTTTCAGGTGAAAAATGAAAGACATTGGTTAAAGCGCATTTGGGCGAAAAAACTACTAAGGTGAAAATTACTACAGTGAGTGAAAAAGTTAAGCCTAGTAGAAAACTTCTATACGAGTTAAAAAAACTATGCTTGTGAAAAATAAAACTAGGTGAAAAAATAAAAGTGTCGGTTGAAACATCATTTTGGTAAAAAATCTACTAATGTGAAAATTATAACAATGAGTGAAAAAGTTAAACCTAGTTGAAAACTTCTCTGTGAGTGAAAATGGTGGGCAAACGAAAAATAAGTTCAAGTACAAATTTAAAATTATCGGTTTAAGATATATTTCGGTTAAAAAAAGACAATGTAAAAGCTATTGCAGTGGCTGAAAAGTAATACTCAGTTGAAATCAAATGCCTGTGAAAAACGGTGTATAAGTGAAAATAAACACAAGTGAATAAAATAAGAAACCGGTAAGAAAATAATTTAATAAATTTAAATAGAAGACAAAAAATTCAGGTAAGCTGAAAGATGCTGCAACTGAATCGGAATGAACAGGCTAAATAACATACCTATAAAGTGCTTAAAAAACAAGAGACAAATTGTCTTGATAATTTTTATGCCAACAAATATTATATTCCGCAAATGTACAATTATAAATAAAACTATCCGGCAATGACGCAAACTCGCAACGGTCTCTTCCGCTGTCTTCAGCGTTTATTTGCTCCCTACTGCCGTCGGACAGGGTTCGGTCGTTCGTCCCATCCAACGGGACTAAAAGCGCTTTCGTGGATTTTCCATAACATAACCTGTATTTTAGCTCAGTTCAACATCACAGGTAATAGGCTCAACTTAAATTCTTAAGCTTTATTTCTTTGCCAGTGAAAAATGGATTCTTTTCACACGCGGCCCACGTGGCCACTTTCCAACGCGAACTTCAGCTGCAGCGTCTTTGGATGCTACCAAAGCCTCACTCTTCAGCGCTCATGCAGCTTGGTTTCAGAAGGTTATGATAACTCCAGGTTATTAAATTCATAATAAATAATTCATTACTTAATTCTTTATGCTGTTGAGCCTTCGGAAATATTTATTGCTAGCCCTAACCAAAGTATTTTTTTTGAACAGCAGCCCGTGTGTTTGCACCCTTGTCTTCACCAAGATGCTTTGCGAGAAGCTCTTGAACACTCAGCGACTTGTACCAGAAGCACGACAGCTCAATCCTCCGACAGCTTTAAACTTGCTAGAATTCAAAAATTCAGCGTAACTTGTTGAACATGGAATGTAACATCGAATGTGAAGCTTTAAGCCAGTGTTCATGTGCTTTCCCGAATTGTATTCTTTGTCTCTTAATTGTCAGTCAATGGAGCATTGATATAGTCTTTAAATAACATATTATCATTTAAACCGTTGCTTGACTGTTTCATTTCGCACAATGATTACGATTAGTATTAATTAAGAGTGGGGGGGGGGGGCGGCTCAAAGCAAAAAAAAATTAATGAATAAGAAATGTTCACCACGTTTTAATTTTCACACATTCCTGCGTTTCCACCGGTCAACCGATTTCACTAGTTCATAATATTTACCATCTTTAAATTTTAACCGCTGTCTAGTTTCACCACCCATGCGGCTTTCACTACCTGTGTAGTTTTCACCAATACTTGATTTTCACCCAAAAAAATATTTTTACCAAAGTGGTGGAAAAATGTTCACTTTTCGCGCTAATTTTTGGGTGAAAGTGCCTTTCTTCGCCACAGTGTAGTACTTTGTAATATAGTGCAAAAGAAGCCAATTTTAACTCCGGAATTCTATTACTTTATTTCAGGTCCCGGTGGCATTTATCGTTATGTCGGGGAAGAAGAAGAACGATTACGTCGCGGATTTCAGAAGAATCAAGGACGCCATTGGAGTTGAACCCGCCGTGCAGGAGGCAGTCCTAAATTTCGAGGCTGGTGTGCGGAGGGCGCTCCCTGTCGTCTTTCCGGACGTTTCGATGAAAGGCTGCTGTTTCCACTTAACCCAAGCTGTGTGGAGAAAGGTGCAGGAGCTTGGGCTGCAAATGGAATACAAAACTTCGAAGAACGTCAATCGCTTTTACCGGAGACTTATGTCCCTGCCTTTTCTACCTTCGGAGCATATCGAGCCCACGTACGTCGCCATCGTCCAGAAGATCCCGTCGGGTAGCAAACTACACGATTTGACCAGCTACTTCCGCGACACATGGATCAACAATGAGCTCTGGCCGCTATCGGCATGATCGGTTTTGAAGCAATCCATCAGGACCAACAACGATTTGGAGGGCTACCACGCTCGGTTAAACCAAAAGGCGAAGAAGGATAACCTTCCGCTTTACCTCTTAACCAGACTCCTTTCTGACGGAGCAAGATGCGTGTCCCTCCACGTTCGTTGGTTGTCCGAAAGCAAACTTAAAAAAAAAAAGCCAAGGGTGACAAAAATACAACTGCAAAACTTCTTGATTTATGCGAGAAATACGAAAATCATGATATTTCTATGACAAAGCTTTTAAAACAGGCTTCTTCTGTATATTGTTTTTCTGTTTCGTGGTATGTTTTGTTTTCATTTTTACTAATAATTCAAACTATTATTCTGTTGAGAAAATGATTAACAAAATAAACGAGCCACTTTGTGGTGATCAAAAGTGTAACTGCGTTCTTATTTCCCTCTAAAATTTTGCTTATTTTCTGTTACTAGACAGTATATGCCAATACCTATAAGTGCTTTAAATAGATAATAATTTTAACATTACTGGAGTAATAAAGCTACAAAATTAAATCCGTGAACTCAAATTCAACTAACAAAAGGACAATCAGATTTCAGTGAATATTTGGATAAATAATGAAGTTTTAATTGATTGTTCAAGAAAATTTAGCGTTTGAGATCGATTCCTAACCTATATGTTGTACTTAGAAGTTGCCTTCTTTGCAAACAGAGTTTATCTAATAAAATATTTTTTTATTTTAAATTGAAGGAAACAGATTAGTTTTGGAATCCGTTAAATAGATTTCAATTGCAACAGTTCGAAGTAATCAGTATTAAATGCAAGATCTCTTATTTCAACGAAAATTGAATTCGATTGCACAAGACTTCGTAAAGAACCGATTTGAACTTCAATACCCGAAAACGATCGTTTAATTGCCGATTTCTTAAAAGATCGTTTAAACTTCAATGGTTATTGAAGAATCGATTTTCATGAACGGTTTATTAAAGATTTGATTTGAATTACAGAATCTCTTAAACACTGATTTAAAATTCAATATGGACTAATCAATCGATTTTAGATCAATATTAATGATCGAACCGAAATTCATTTCGAAATCTCCTGAAAAATCGATTTAAACTTCAACATTAATTATAGAATCAATTTTGAGTTCAAAATTTTTAAAGAATCGATTTCAACTGCAAGATTTGTTGACAATTGATTCAAACTTCAATATTCATCAAGGTATATTGGTTTAAATAACAATTTTTACTAGAAATCGATTTTAGTCGTAAGATGTCTTAAACAATTGATTTACATTTCAAGATTTCTACAAAATTTGATAAATTTTAAATGTTCATCAAACAATTTACTGAAATCACAGGATCTTTTTGTTGGTTTCAACACTTACTGATTGTTCAATTACTTTTGAAATATGAAGAGATGTTTTGAAAGGTCGTGTCATTCAAATCGATACTTCAAGAAATCTTGAATTCATAATCGATTGTTCAATAAATCTCCTCATTAAAACTCATTGTGTATTTGATATTGAATTTCAAATCGATTTCTTGTGAGATATTGCAATTAAAACCGATTCTTCAATAAACCCCCTAACTAACTCGACTGTTTAATCAACATTAAATGTTAATTCGATTTTTATGAGATTTTGTAACTAAGTAAGATTCTTTGAGAAATCTTGCGGTTGAAATCGATTATTTAAAAAATCGTGGATGAAATTCGATTCTATTATTACTGTTGAAAGTCAAAATGACTTTTTAGTCAACATTAAAGTTTAAATCAATTTTTGGGAGATTCTGTAATTCAAATCAAATTTTGTAATAAGTTGTTTAATACACCGTTAACGAAAATCGTTCATTTAATAACTGTTGATGTCTAAATCGATTCCTTAACAAATCTGGTAATTAAAATCGATTGTTTACAGAGTCTTGTAGACTGAAATCGATTTCAATAAAATGAGAGATCTTGCACTTTGTACTGATTAGTTAAATTGCTGCAATTGAAATATTTTTTATGGATTTCGGACGAATCCACTTCTAAGGTTTAAATATTATAAAATTATATTACATTTAATAGATCAAGTTTCGGTAAGTAAGTCAGAAAGTTACAACAGTGACGGGTCACTGCATTCGGTAACCTACATTATGATTCCAAGAAGCGAACCTCTGGCATGGGGATTGCCCTGGTTCGCAATCAACGCGTCAAATTCCTGGAATAGCGCATCAAGATGGCCGTCTTCCGGGTCGCTATAAAAAGGGTGCCTGCACTCACAGGAGGTTCATTTCACCTCCAGCCGGGGTGCCGAACGCGTAACGCTTGCGTTATGGTTTCGCAAATGTTTTGTTTACAGCTTGCGATATTTTGTGGTCACGCGCAGAGAATGCCATGCCTCGGTCATACAAATATGCGACTCTGGGTCCTCTCCCCTCCCCAGTTCCCTGTCGTGGCCATTTTGTTTTCGCCCCGTATTTTTCTCCCGGAATATTCTGGGCATGAAAAGTATGGGGCGAAAAGAAATGATTTGCACCTTTTTCGCCCCACTTTTTTTGAGTTGGGGCGAAATGTAGTTGGGGCGAATTGTGAAATGGGGCGAATCTTCCCTAAACCGACCTGGCAACACATACAATCTGTATGTGTAGAAGAAAAACTCGACGTCAATTCGGACCATTTCCTATTATTATAACACTACATTCCTGCTCCCGAATTCGACATACTCAGCAGAAAAGAAACTTGCAAAAAGCCGAAGGGGACAACATCCTTGGTGGAACGACGAGTTGACGTGCCTCCACAAAAAAATGTGCCGACTCCGGAACACTTACTTCCAAACTCGACGACCAGAGCACTGAGAGAACTGGAAACAATAAAAAAACCAACCCATCTCCCAACTCCCCCAGACAAGACGCAACTACTGGCAACAGCAGCTGTCGGAATCAACCCCAAATCAAGCGTGGAGACTCGCCAAAAACGCCTCAAGAAATAAATAAATTCTCCCAGGAATAGAAAAAGTCCAAGTCCCAACCCTAAAAGTCAACCACGACTTACAAGAAAAATTAACCTACGTAGGCAAACATTATCTCAACGGAACAACACCAACAAAGAGCAGTGTCACGAAAATGAAGCAGCCGAAAGGACAGCATTTTCCTCCCATCACAGAGGATGAAATACAAGAGGCTATCATAGAAGGCGCTCCCTTTAAATCACCTGGAGCGGACAATGTACCTTTGATCTTCCAGCGGAAAACACTGAACTCCACGATGCCTCTACCAAAGTACATTTACAATAGCAGTGTGTTCCTAGGACACCTACCAAACCAATAGAAACTACAACTCGATGTTGTTAACAAACGTTTCACTCTTGCAAGAATCCAGTCTGCAAGTTTCCAAGTCATAAAAGCGCAAACCAGATATGGTGACGATTAATATCAAAGAGTTGATTGATCTAAATTTCGGTGATACCGATATGCGTTATAACACAGAGATAGTCCAAGTTCGATATTACAATGATTGCTGAACTGGAATCATTAGTAACTAGGAAGCATTGCTGGTAAGAGGTTTGTGTTTTCAATTGAATGCCGAGAATTCCTTGCAGCTGTTTTAGCAAAAATTGAAGAAACGTCTCCGCTGAAATTTGGATAAAAGAAGGCAGTTTTTATGCTTTTCACTTTAATTAATTTTGTCCAGTCCATAGGCAGCAGAACAATGGCAGGATAGTTGACTGAAGATACTCTAAGCTAAATAGGAGCTAAATAGGATAAACAACTCAAAACACTCTATATGAAACAGTTCTCTCAAACGTGCTTAAGGAAACATCAGCATCAATAGTACGCACAGGTTGCGGACGACGAAAGAGAGGCTGGATACATTTAAGAGGACAATCTTTACGGCAGTGAATGTATTCTAAAGAGTTCAGTGAACTGCACGACCTCGTAAAGAAAATATTCTATTCTCAACCATCAGAAAACCACAAGGAAACTGGGTTTGAAGTCAGCTCTACCTTCCCAGTCTATAATCTGAATAAAGAAAGCATCCGATATCCGAAGTGTAATTTGTCATGTTTCCATTTTCCTCGCGGTTTTTCTGTTGTACGGTGGTCTACGATGCACTATAACAAACTGCCGGCAAGAGCCAAATAAAAAATGCCAGATCAATGATTCGAGTACTTTTATCTGAGTCACAAAGGTGCAGATCGGATTCGAGATTAAAAATGCTGGAATTGTACATGGAACAGAAAATGTTCCATAGAGGAGGGCTTTGGAAGCAATCGTTAAGAAAAACCTGACCAGTTGGTTGTAAAACCGGTTTCCCTGCTTGAAACCGAACGTTTCCAGGTACTCTAAAGCCTCGAGTTCTCAGCTGCGTAAGTATCTTCATTAAGGTTAGTACCACTTCAAAGGTTTCTCTGTCGTGTCTAAATTAAACCACTGGTTCCGGCACCAGAGGGACGGATTAGGACGCAAGGTAACGGACACCGCTGCCTCATTTAGTAAAATGGTTTACCCTTGCCATCACACACATGCATTTAGATGGGGCTTAACCAGGTATGCCTGCAATTGGCCCTACGACACTGAAGACAGAAGCGTGTTTCAATTAATCTATAACGCAAGAAAAAGAATTGTGGAGGCTTCAACGAAATATTAAACGTCGGGTTTGCCGAAGACCCTTAGAATGCTTGGAATGCCATTTTCCGCATTAGTACTGCACGTGATATATGCCGGCGTGTAAAAAAAAGGCCGAGTCAGACGTGAACAAGAACACCTGAAATACCACAGAATCTACTAGCTTTTTGTGCGATAAATTTGAAAGATAATACAGCAAGGGTCTCTCGCGTTGGTTGTTCCGGTTGCAAGAATAAGATTTGAGATAAGATTCGACCAGGACGACTGCCGCACGTTACAAACACGAATGTGCTTTGCAGGATACAGATATCATCACCTCAAGCTAGGCCGTACGGCCCGTACTTTCCAACAGCAAATAGTAAGACCAGTGGAACAGGTAACTAACATGAAGAGATTTGTGGATCTCTACGGATTATCAAAACCTCTTCGTTCGCATTGTAAGAGTCCTATGTTTACAGTCAATATGCGTCCATATACCGAGGGATCTCTTAAACGTTTCGCATCTGAATGATCTCTTGTGTAGCTGAGATGCAAAATAGTTTTATCTCTTACCACATCGATTGGAAACAAAAAAAAATCGTTCCTTGGGACCTTCAACGGCAAAATCATATTACGGTAAAAGTCTGCGAAAGATATGTTTGCTGGTGGGTTTGTGGGGTGGAGGGTCGGGACAGCCTTCGTCATGTCCAATCAAAGTAAAGGATTTTGGCTTCCACATGGGACCAAACTCCATGGATGAGATTCTAGCATGATTTAAAGTGTCCAGACTTCAGAAGGGAATTGTATGAAATGGACAGGGTGGTCCTTCTTGCTCAACTCTTCCGAAGACGATTTAGCAAAATGTAAGCAATTCACACCCAATAAGCACCAAGCATCGCAATTGCCCCATGATCGTCACATTCACTTCAATCACATCTTTTTGTGACTATGTTGAGCACCTACGAGTACGGTACTATCTCTTCGTTGTTTCTGTTATTGCAAGCCAGTTTTCAAACGACAGCACTTTTCCTCAATGTTTGCTCATTCTGGTACCGGATTCAGTGAAAAAGGTGCAGAAGAAGTGGACGAGCACAGAACACCGAAATATATTTGTGATTCACAAAAGGAAAAACAAAAAGTGATCAGCTAGACGATAGGTCTTGCAGTAGGATGCCTTGATGAAACAGCGCTGAGTGCCACTGACGTGTCGCCTGAACTTCAAAGTAACACACCAAAACTGAGTTTTGGTGTTTCTAAAGCTTCCCAGCATAAAACTGGAGGAACACGATCTTTTTCTTGTTTTACAAATTCCGCTGACCATGTGCCCAATAACATCGCTTGAAATAGACCAACGGTTAAGAGTTCTGCTGACTCTTGAATTACTGGCTACTACAGGCTTCGCAAAGTGCAACTGCAAAACAAGTAGCTGTATATACTGAGTAAACTATATACCATTAGTTCATTATACCATACGAAATTACTTCATAGGTCAGTGACATTTATGAAAAAAACCAAGGCTGAATACCTTAAATTGCTACCATGACACATGTATGAACATATCTCTGGTAAAAGGGTTTTCTTGGCGTCACGGGTACGTGTTCCACTAACACGAAAGGAAAAGCTGTCTCTTAGCTGGTCGAGGACTTGAGGAATCTCCCACTAGTGACAGGATAGAAGATTTGCTGGACGCGAGCCTCCATCATGTGAAATGATGCACGATAAACGCCATAGTTACAGATGCAGTGGCCAGCATGCTGAAAACCCAGCACGTAATTTAAGAAAAACGATAGGATGCCATTCCCGAACAAGAAACTGGATATGAACAAGGGACACCTTTGATGGGAGGGAAGAGGATGGTACGTTTTGGACAATGAGCTGGAAGGAGCAGTTCTACATGATGTGTCGTCCTTATGGAATGACAACGAATCTTCGTTTGGAGACTTGACCACATGGCTGGAATTGGCGTCCACAGCTTCATTTATTTCGTCTTTTTTCACAAATCCATTGTCCAGCGCATGAGCCTAACCTTGCAATTAAGACTGGATTGGCTAAGTCCAAACGTTGGGAAGCTTCTGCATGTGTTTGGTTTTTGACTCACAGATTTTCTTTACTTTGAAGGTAGTCTTGTATCAACAGGGATGCCGCCAGTTAGTGAGACGTTTCAGACGCAGTACTAAAACTTTGAAAATGCCGCGGTGGGAGATCCATAAAAGCGGAATTAGCGGTAGTACTGTCAATCAAGACACGCTGGCCGCTGGAACAGCACACTTTTACTGTGTAGCAACGGCTACTAGATACCAGGGAGGCTATCGATGTACTCGCGTAAGCAGATAATTTTGATGCTCTATAACCTCGGGAAATGAAAACAAGCAGCAACACTTAACGATTTAGGTCAGCTAACACCCCAGATTCAAAGTTGCACTCTGGAACTACTAAGCTTCCCTCGAGACCGCGCGGTTTTTACCATTAAGGCTTGATTCACGCTAGGGCGTTTGTGACAGGCAGTCTGAAGTTAACAGCCTGTCGCAGACGATTTCTTTGTCTGGGGCATGAGAATTGCCCGCTCGGGCAGTGGCTGTCGACAAACCGATAAATCGTTTTTTGCCTTTTGTCCGCGGAAAGGCGAACTCGAAAGTCGACTTCCAAGTCAATAACAAAGTCGGTACAGGAGACGAATAGTTCGAAAAATGAAATTGCACAAAGATTTTTGAGTTATTTTCAACATGCCTAGTAATACTCTGTTCTGAAAAGACGCCAATTGAATAGGTAATTTAGATTTAACTTGGCCAATGACTTTCTTGAAAAGATTGTCCACAAAAACTATATAATAAGGTAAACAGGGAAGGATACAAGACATTCGCACAGTGTTTGAGGTAATCGCTGTTAAAATAAAAATGTCCTTCAACGATGAAGAGAAATTTATGCTGATAGAATTGGTACGTAACTACCCTGTTCTATATGACCACCGTTCGGAGGACCACCGTTCGGAGGACCACCGTTCGGAGGACCACCTTAACAAAGTCATCCGCCAGAATTGTTGGGTTCAGATTGCCAGTGAATGGAGAAGAAGGGTACAGACACTTTGTTCATTTAAAAGAGCACACTATATTTTTTCCTGTACCAGCTGAGTGACTGTAAGAAGGTCTGGGAGGGACTACGGAAATTCCCAACGACGTATTAAGCGAGAAGGAAAGAACGTTCCAAGTGGCAGCGCTACGAAAAGCGTCAAGTGGAAATTTTATGACGCTGTGAAGTTTGTCGGTGTCTATACGGCGAGCACGTAACAACCAACTGAAACACAACTTCATCCATTTGCATTTTTCCTTGTTCGTCAAATGTAAGTCCTCGGAAAGTAACTTCAGCACTGTCACTGCTGAAACTGCAACAGTACAATCAGCAGTGCAAGAAATCGAGGCAGAACTCGAGTTGAGTCGGGCGATTGATGTAACCGCTGCATTTGATCGGGATTTTCTAGTAACATAGTGGTGTTGACATAACCAGCGGCAAACTTTCGCCACCTGAATTTGACCTCTCTTCTGATTGGCTGGCCTTAGATGCCGCCACGTTTGTATGAGCAAATTTTTTGTAATACTTTGTTTACGTTAGAGCAGTCAAGTGTTTACATGGGCGCTTCACCAAAAAAAAGTAAAATAGTCTTTCTTAGAGTGGCAACCTGAATTGTAGTGATTAAAAATGTCACTGTTTAATCCAAAATATCCTCTTACTCCTGTACACTTGAGGGAGAGGCTAAAACCCGTTACTTACAAAAGTTGCAACTTATGAGCTGCGACTGCCCATACAGTTTACAAGGAAGTGTGTGGAACACGGGCGAAAACTTAATTAGACTTGGAATTTTGCCCGCCGTAACAATGGGTGACACATTCGTTTACTTTACAAAAAGAACTGATGAACTGGGTAACGATCGGGAGGCCCTTAAAAGACTTGACGGCTACCTCTACTACCAAAGTGGGATACTTGGTTCATTGGCTGTTTTTCAGTTGAATCCTGACTGCACTTTAGTGAAGGCGCGGGTAAGAAAACAACATATTTTCAGTTGTTTCACTAGAAAATTAATGGTTAACTCTGTACAGGTATCGCACTCGCAATCCTTAAATGAGACCAGTCTGACTCCGTGGGGTGCTGTTTCTCCATCAGGGATAGTGCACCACGCCCATTGCAACTGCATGGCTGGGTAAGCTACCATAATGAAAGCCTCTCAGATTACTTAAAAAATACATCACTTCTTCCAGTCTTGGCGAAGCATGTTCACACATCGGAGCTTTACTTTGCACTGTTTTTCAAGCCACTGTCACCGCAAGAAACATGACGTGCACCTCAAAGCGTTGTTCTTGGATAGAACCACTGATCAAGCAAGTTTGTCATGAATTTACTTTGTAGTGCGTTGATAAAACCATTTAGTTTGGATTTTGCACGCAGGTTTTTACCTCTCGGATCAGTGAAGTCCCCGAATTTCAACGGAGGTCAAGACCCGCAAAACAAAGCAGGTCCGCTCCGTACGCTCCACTGGCAGCTCCATCGTCAACCGAGAAGCTTCAGATGAAAGCCATGGTAGCCAAAGTATCGAAAGCTGTACACTTATCCGTGATCCCAGGCTACGCTGAGCTTTAAACCTTGAGTTCTCGATATTCCCCTTCCAGCTGCTCTTGGCACACTCTTCAGGAAGGACTATCGAAGCCTAAGCTACGAAGAGATACTGGAGAAAGTTGACGAAGTCCTGCCCACAATTTCTGTTTCGACAGAAGAAGCAACGGTTCTCGAGATGGAGACAAGAGGCCAAAGCGACTCGAAACTTTGGTAACGGTACCGCGCCGGACGAATTACTGCCTCGAAGTTCTAAGCAGCTGCACATACCACCACGGAGAACCCTTCCTTGTCCCTGATCCAGAACATTTGCTACCCAATGGAGAGGAAATTTTCTTCTGAAAGTAAGCATTTCATTTTCCCGTTCATTACACTTATGAAATAAATTCTACACATACTGGTACTATAAGGTAAGCGACGTTTCGAATTGATTTCTTTCACTTTTTCTCCTTGATTATTTATAACAGCGGGTACAGAAAAAAAAATCTACGTTCTTTATGAATTCTTCTGTTTGCAACACAGCCAAAAACTGCACAGTTAGCCATTATTTTATGCAGAAAACAACTAAGGCCTTAGCCGTCACACTGACGTTTGACCTGTAAACAAAGAATCGCTCATACAAGCATGGCGGCATCTAAGGCCAGTCAATCAGAAGAGAGGTCAATTCAGGTGGCAAAAGTTTGCCGCTGGTTATGTCAACACCACTATAAACCAGCAGCTATCGGGTGGTAGACCCAAAATCACAGGTAACTATACTTGTTATTGTTGGTTAGGACTGTACGTAATACTTGCATGCATACAGTAAATGAAGCTTCTGAGCCAGTTCCCAGTCCTGGAGAGTCAGTGTTCAGCACCCCTAGTACAGCCCCTTCAACGGTATTTTCAGAGGCCAGCAAGTATACTCGTAGTTACTGAATTTTACAGAATTTCTTTAATGCATGAAAATTTTACGAAGGAAAGAAACAGAAACTGGAGTTAAGTCTGTTACAGGAGATGGCTGCAGCCTCACGAACTACATCCCAAAACTTCTGGAAAAATCAGGAAAGCTCCAGTTCAGCATCAAAAGCAACTGCATATGATTTTGAGGCATCGTTCGGGTAGTTTGTGGCGAAGCAGCTTTGAAGGACTACCGACGAAATTCTCAAAGTGGATGCCACACATGGCATCATTCGGGATGCAATTAAAAAACAGTTCGAAAAAATGGATCGACTTCTCACATTTTTGTACACTGATATATGTCTTACTCAGAAGAATTTCGATTAAACAAATACACTACCATTTTACTTTTTTATTCTTCCATTTTTGTTTTTATTATATTCTTTCATCGTTGCGCAGCCACTGGTCTGTAGCCAGTAGAAGTAATTGCTGCCACGGAACTGATCCTTTTTCACTGACGAAGAATTTCGACAGCGCTTCTCTAATTAGTCCTGCCTGTCGAGTAAGAGCGTTACTGACTGTCCCGGGACGCCTCTTCACCTCCTGTTCAACCGCAAAACCGCGCCGCCACTCACCAAGAATGATTGTACGCGTCATAGGATCCTCCCTGCCGATATATCCTTGAGGACAATAAGAGGACATGCCTCTCATACTCTCTGTTCTCAGTTATTGTGCAGACAGCAGGTGGCTTTCACGATCAAGTTGATTGCTCTGGGTGAAGCATCGATTTCAGTCTTAAGGATTCTCCACCTTACAAGTCAAAATACCGAAGGTGTTCTCAATAACTCTACGTTCTCTTGATAACCTAGAATTGGAATCGAAACTCAATCAGCTTGGCGTTTAAATATAAATGACAAGTTTATCTGTAGTTGAAAACATGTCTGTTATATTTAAGCTCATTTCCACCAAAGGGTTTCATTATTGTCTTTTTCAAGGGAAATGCATTATCAGCAACAATGAAGTGAGGCATGATAATATTTCTGTTTGGCAGTACACTCGGCTCAGGCGATGGAACTTCCCCGTTCAAGTACGCCCTTCCAAAAGCTGTCTCAGGAAAAAGTGTGCTGTCACCCACTCTTCCAGGAGCACCGATATCAATGACTGCAAAGCGATAGTCAGCATTACACAGCCCCAGCAGGATTACGCTTAAAATACTTTTTATAGTTGATGAATTAAGACCCACTCCTTTTGGGACACATGATCCGAATATGCTTTCCATCAACGGCACCGACGCAGTTCGGGAATTTCCATTGCTCCCAAAACCTCCGAGCTGGCTCTGTAAATATCGCTGTCGATGGTGGTGGGAGGTAGATTGGCGACAGTCATTCCACAGAACTTTACATGTTCTAAAAATTGTTTCGCTAACTATTGAACAGCTCAGCTTATATTGGAACGACAGGGATGACTGACTTCCTCCTGTGGCCAAGAAGCGCAAAGTAACAATTAAACGTTCCTCAGGTGAAGCTGCTTTCCTGAACCTAGTGTTAGAACGCATCAGATGAGGTTTCACCTATTGAAACTGATCCTTCGTCATCCGCGTATATTTAACAAATTTCTCAGCATCACTGGTCATCAGCTCTGCTCTTCAGAACAGCTTGTAAACCCACCATTTAAAGGGCGTTTGGTTAAGTATGGGCGAACCCAAAAATCTTCGTTCGCTTCTTCTGCTTTTTCTCCACATTAGAATCATAGTTCCGAGAAGTAAAACTGATACGCGAGGGAGCTTTCTGGGGAATCTAGACTGTTGTTGTCGTTGTCCACTTTGAATCGCTTATGTTTTCATCTCGCGTCTGCTAGAGCAGACAGACTGGATTGTCGACTTTAATGTGAACAGTCTGTTTGGATATCTGAGGCAAACATGTCTGACCACGGGCGGTTTTTGGCAGTCAAGACGTTGTAGTGTGAACCAAGCTTAGTATAAGAAACAAATGCCACCCTACCCCTCAATACTTGTACATCATTTTTAAAAAAAACAGTTCCCCAGAATGCTCTGCGCGTAAAACGGATGGAGATACCAACCACATTCTTTAAGTGTGTACAACAATGAAACAGCATATCAAGTTACTTCAGACTTTACAAAAGGAATGGGAAAGAAGCATTTCCCTAGTAAACTGTTTCATCAACTGCACACTGGATCGACTAACGGCTGTTTTTCAAGTATTTCAACATTATGACTATTAATTACCTTGTATGATCATTTTTCTTCTTTTTCATTTGTTTTTTCATGCGCCTGGTGGCGGAAGGTTAGTCATAAATTTTAGTAGATTTATTTGGCAATGAAAAGGGGATTATATCGGTAATTTTGTTGTTCATGTTAGGATTTTGGTAATAGATCACAGACCTTGGCCGAAATGAAGAAAGAAAATAAGAAATAAAACATACTAAGAGCTGCGGAAACGAAGGTGGGTCCTTTCCAGTCTGGAATTTCTACAATCCTCCCTCTTGAACAAGATGCCAACGGAGTCAGTTACTGCAGTTTCTCCTACAACAGGCAGTTGTTGGCGATTACACGAAACTTGATGACTCGTCTGCTTTTCACTTGCTTAAAACCATCAAGCAAGAGAAACAAGTCGTTTTCAGCTCTATTCCTAACATCTGCTGTTCTGCTACACTTGTGGTTTCCTGATACCATCTCTCTCTCTCTCCACCAGTGCTACGTAGCATATGGTTGGACAAAAAAAAACGTAACCCATGGCAATGATGGACCTACGCAAAAAGGTCATCAAATTATGCCAGCTGTTCTTTTGATCCAGCAGACGAGTCATGGAAGACATGGGACGAAACTGTTCAACGAAAAAGTTCAGCGGAAACGAATCGGCAGTACAGTACAACTAGCACTGAACAGTGGAACAGTTGTTAACGTTTAATACATTATATCAACATACCAACAACTGGAAACAAGAATGTCTTGTCAACTGGATACGTATCCACTTGGCAGCAGCAGTTATTCTCACAAACGCCAAGCATTTCCAAGCAAAATGTTGCTCGCGGCTTTCCACGAGGATGTAGTTTCAGCCTCGATATTTCAGAACGAGACTTTTCAAGCAGCTGAGGGATGTCTTGTTACCTCTGCATAGAAGATTGCATAACCAAGCAAAATTAGTGCCCACATTATAGTGGAAATTTTAACTAATTTTTACATGAAATTATCCTGCTGGCTGGAAACAGGCGTTGCCCTTATGATAAACGATTCTAGTCTGACGAACTAATCTTTGGTCTGCGAAACTGTTTGACCAGATTCTCTACAAGCTACACGTTCTAGCTGAAACATCACAGAAAAAATCAATAATTCGAAATGAACTTTTAGGTGATACTTCTCATGATAATGAGTGTGCCAAAGCAATCCAGGGCCCGCAGCAGATCGCTGGAGTGTTTAACGTTTGATCCTGATAAGGATAGTGGGAACTTGTGAAACAGTACGTCGGGAATATTGGTTAGGTGACAATTTCTTGCGGTGATTCATTCTCTTCATTTAGAAAAGTGATAAGCATTCACAGAATTAGCTCGGTTAGAGAATAAAAACAGGTTGCAAGACTTGTACTTGGCTGAAGCCCGTTTTCTTGAACAGGGCAACCATTGCGGTAAATACATGAAACAACTAATGAATATCATTACTTAAACGAATAAGTAAAGAGGGGAATAATGTGAATTCCATCAAATCACGCTTAATTTTAAGTGTCTTAATTCGTTACGAACGTTTGCTTACCTTGTACAGTGTCCTGGTTGGGGTTTCATTCGTCTTCTGGCAGTGTTTATACTGTAAGTTCTCCGTTTTCCTGAAAGATGGCGCGGTTTCCCTTTTTTCCCTTCCAATGTGAATTCATCCTTTTCCCCTACGTCTAGGATATCAAGCTATCCTTCCGTTTTTTTTTTCTTCCCCTTTTTTCCTGGGTCTCAAAAGACCCAGTCTTCTATTTTCAAGGGAATTTCCCTGCAAAGTGGACGCACCGTCTTTGTCGGAGCCGTGAAAAAGCTACATAACGAGCCACTAGATGGCGTCTAAAATCTAGCGGGAAGAATCTTACCATTTAATTAAGTTTAGAAGGCTATAGGATATCAAGCTATACTTCTGTGTTTTTCCCCCTTTTTTCCCTTTTTTGAGACCCAGTCTTCTCTTTTCAAGGGAATTTCCCTGCAAAGTGGAAGCACCGTCTTCTTCGTTTGTCGGAGCCGTGAAAAGGCTACATAATGTGCCACTAGATGGCGTCTGAAATCTAGCGGGAAAAAACTTACCATTTAATTAAGCTTAGAAGGCTATGGGATATCAAGCTATACTTCTGTGTTTTTCCCCCCTTTTTTCCCTTTTGTGAGACCCAGCCTTCTTTTTTCAAGGGAATTTCCCTGCAAAGTGGAAGCACCGTCTTCATCGTTTGTCGGAGCCGTGCAAAAGTTGCATAATCTACCGCTAGATGGCGTCTAAAATCTAGCGGGAAAAATCTTATCATTTAAAAACTGTATCCCGATATCGGTCAAGGTTATTTAAACTAACAAAGTCCACTTACTTTGCTTTATTTCAAGTCATGCAAACAATTTTCGTTTTTGTAGTACTGCTATTTCAATAATGACCACGAATTTCATTGCAAAAGATCCGGAAAATCTGTGTCAAACGGTGGGAATGCTTGGTATACGAACTCAAGTGTGAAAACGTGAATACTTTTTGCTGTAGTCATGACACTGTATTCTGCAATTGTAAAATTTCTAAACACATTTCTTATTAGAGAACTATAAATAGCCTTTTTGCTGCAGAAAATTGTTGCAAAGGGCGGTAACTTTGAATAATAAAATATAACCTTGACTCGCAATGTCGTCACGGTATTTCACATGGAAAGAAGAAAGTTACTACTTTGAAGATAATACAGATATGACTACGATAATACTGTGGGCGGATATGTCCGAACAGATCAACCGAGACGAGTATTAGTACACATATTAATTATATCCCCATCTGATAATATGGGTCATGGTTAGAACTATTAAAATACTGGTAACGTGCTTCAATAATGATAGATTAAATTTTTATGAGAAGTATTAAGGTTTAAACGTTTATTCGTTGTAGTCATAACTCGGTGTAGAACTTGACAGAAAATTAATATAAACCTTTGGCACTCCCAGCCCCCCACAAAGCAGCATCGATATTATAGTATAGTGTCCGGCTCATATACTATTTATATAGAAATTTCTAGTGAAAACAGAGAACCTTGCAAGGCGTTAGATCCAAATGATAAAATGCATATGGAGAAAAGTTTATGCGAACTGTGATATGATATACCGTATCATGTGTAGTGACCAAGCGAATCATTAGGAATCAGGTTTTAGGTCGAAATGTCTTAGAATTATAAGAACTAGATTCAAAGGAATCATTGGTAGATTTTTCTTAGGGAGAAATAAGGACCTCTGTGTTCCATTCGCTTGAAGGATAATTAAGAAAACAGAAAAGTATGTTCGGAGGTATAAAGAATATACTCAAGATTCATCAAATAGTAAAATCACAGTCATACAAAAGAAAAAAGAATTTGCGTCACGAATCGATGGCAGTTGATCAAACAAAACGCTTATGTATCCTTACTATATCGACATACGCTGCTGGAATCAAGGTACAATGAAACTTCAATTGTTTTCCACGACCTCTGCTCATGTTTTCAAGATGCGTAGAAGATATTTGAGACAGAAAACTTTCTGAATTTTGCTGTCTCGCAGTACCGTGTTCAGATCCGAAGGGTAGAGATAAGATGCCGCGCTGTTGAATAGCGGATACTTGGACAAGGCCCCAGTGGTTGTGCTCTTGGCTCCGAAATAGGATTTTTCTAGTTTAATCCAGTCGCTTTCAGAACTCAAACCGCTAAGGATCAGAGGAACAGCAATTTCGTCAGTGACTCCGTGCTGCAGCATCAAGTTGCTCAGTAAATAGAACTTGAGCTGGTGTTTGTTGGGTATGTAGTACATGGGGACTTTATCGTAGTAAAGGTGGAACTGACTACCAACGTTCTCCGACAACTGATAGAGGAATTCGGAAGAAACTTTACAGAACTCTAGACCAGTTCCCTTTTCGCATCTGAAGTGTGGAATGCTCTTAGGATCGAGTCTGTATTGAGAACGATCCCCACCATAGATGTTGACGTCCCACTTTTCGGGAACAGCTTCAGTTGGGACCCCCAAGTTCTCTTTGATGACTGAATAGATGTTCTGCAATGCAGCGAGAGTTTCCTCAACGTGGATATCGTTAGGAGATCGCTCTTCCACTACAGGAATCGAAGAGGAGTTTGCTTCTTCGTGCTCGGCGGCTTCAACAACAGGACTTTCTGACTGTCCTTGAGGGATTTCAGTTTCGTGCGGTGGGACGTGAACCTCGGCAGCGGGATTTCCCGTGATAGTTTTTTCAGGTGAAGGTTCTAGCGAAGTGTTGTTGGTATCACTAATGTCCTCACGGTTAACTGGCTGACTTTCTTCGGGCTGTTGTTTGTGGTTAACTACCGTAGCCGAGTCGTGAGCTTCCAGTGTATCGACCTTGTCCTTTGGAAACAGGGAATATTCTAATTCGGGAATCGAAGGTGACTCCCACACTTTTGGCAATTCTTGTTGTGGCGGTTCCGGTTCCGATTCTGAATGAACTTGCGATTCCTCAGATGGTGCTGTGTGAATAAATAACTCCAGTGCTGGATTCGAAGTATTAGTATGTTCAGTGATCTTATCCCACTCATCCACTAAATGGAAAATCTCCTTAGCCTTGGCTGAGATCTCAATGGGGTCTTCTTCTAATCGAGTGCTCTGTGTCGTAGTGGAAGAAGTATTGTCAGATTGCAGTATCTCGCTTTGCTGTGTGGAACTGTTTTCAGGATACTCGGTTGTAGTCGTCGAGTTCTGCGTGTTGTTTCTAGTAGCTACGAGAAGTTTTCGAAGTACTTCAGCTACGGGCCTTTCGGAATCCGTTTCAACTGCTTCGGTATCGTCTATGTCTTCTTCCGACTCATCTTCCGCACTCAGCGACGTCTCTTCTATTAGAATTTCTGTGCTGTCTAGTGAGGCGGAAGAGTTATTGCCATCGAAAGTGTTGCTGACGTTTTCACCGACTTCGAAAACGACACGTTCGCCCGGGACTTCGCTTTCGTTGACCACGTCATACGTGAGCGCCGGCAGAATCGACTCTTGGGCAACTTCACTAATCAAATCAACCACAACATGTTCCGTCTCAGTTTTACGGTCCTGGAAATGCGCGATTTCTTCTTTGAGGTCTTCGGCTTGCGATTCTGACGGCAGCTCGACGATTCTTCCATCGTCGATAACCAAACTGGGCTCGCTTTTCTCAGCGTTCGGATTTTCCTCCACTTCTGCAGTGGTTTCAGGATCTGCTTCGCGTTTCGCTAACCTCGACGGTCGGTAATAAGCATTCTGGTCCTCCTGCGAACCGATCAGAGCTCCTTTGAGGAACTCGACTACCTTGAGAACCCCCTCTAGACTCCTGGGAAGTTTCTGACCTCCAGGATCGAGACCCTTCCACTCCTTGGCCGTTACCATGACATTATGATCGCTACCGTACCATAGTTTCGAAAGGTTAAGACTGGGAATATTCCAGGTGTTGATGAGAGTATCGTCCGAGGTCATGATGTAGCCCTCAACATTGTATCCCATCTCCAAGGCTCCCATCAGGCATTCGTAGGTGTACTTGGTATGCGAGGGTAAAAAGGAGAACGACCGAGATTCTGAGACCTGATACTTGCGCAGAAAGATTTCAATGGAGTCGTGAGGCGACCCGCAATAGAGAATATTCTTAAACTGCTGCCGGTAAATGACCTCGAACATTGGAATCATGTCGTACCGGTTACTGGTCATGGCGACGACAAGCAGAACGTTACTCAGAGCAGCTCCACTATTGAATGGCAACAGATTCGAGTAACCAGGACACATACTGTCAGCGAACTCTTTAAGCAGAGGGTAGTCGTCGTGATGGTTGTCTGCCACTTCGTAAGTCTTACCGTGACGGTGACTGAAACTGCTGTCTGTTACCTCAGAGATCTTAGTTTCAGTATCAGCTTCTTCAGCAGCAGCGGGCGAACTTTCCACAGTTTCGCTGTCTGTTTTCTTCTGTCCTTGGGGGTCTGCACGCGCTTTGCGAAGGATGTCCAGCAACGTCTCGTCATTGAGATACCTGGCCAGGGTGGCGTTCCTGCGCTGCTGCTGCTCTTCGCTCAGATTGCGAGGTTGCAGCGAAGGGTAGAAAGTCACCCCGTACAAACCGTCCGCTCCCAGGCAGGGATTCATGTACCCCCGGCGACGCGGAATAATCGGCGGCTCGAGATAGCGCAGTCGGGTCAGATCAGCGATCCAAGCGTCGAGAAATTCGGCTTCTCGGAAGGTGATGTAGTTCAACTGGAACATACTGCGAGCCAAATCGTGAACACAGCCCAGGGATGAACGAGTCGAACACGTCCACTTCTGCAGGAAACTGGCAAAACCATCACTAGGTTCCCGCAATTCGCTAGGATCTTTTCGCGATTTTCCTCTCCTGTAAATTGCAAATCAGAACTTGACGTTAACAGTTTTGCGACTTGCGTGAACGTTTTAGCCTTGGAAACCAAAAACTGCAAAACAGAAGTGAAAGTTTTGCAAGAAAAGAGCGATTCTTAAACTGTCACGAAATACCCAGCTTATAATAGTTGTAATAGTGACTAATAATAACCGATAGGAAAGATGGTAACAGCAATAATAACTATACCAATGACAAAACATATAGCCTTATTAACGTAACCTTAAGAATGGCATTTAATTATTTATGTAACTGTTAACAGTTTTTAGACTATCAAAAGTTAATAAGAATTAATTAACAGGTTCAGTTCAATGACGCAGTAGTTTTGTTTCTTTACAAGGGAAAATCTTTGGAAAGATATGCTTCTTTGGTTTTTCTGTTCAAGACCTCATTATCCACAGGACCACAACTACTTGAAACAAAAAGCGCTGATAACAGCAGATAAAACTGATAACACGGTAAACTTGAAATTAGACTTAAAACACTTGGCTAATTAGTCGTTCAATACACATTTTCACAAGTTCCAACTACGTTGTAAACAATCCCCGATAGAAAAATGATGCGCTAGCCATACGTCTGAATAACCGTCTGGATTCAGCTAGATGAGAGTGTGAAATTAGCCCACTTTCACACGGTTCATTCGTTTGAGTTTTTAAAGCACCAAGTCATGCAGTATTCAAGCCTTTATTCAAAGGGTTTAGATTTAGTAACTAAAGCGAGTTCAGCTACTATTCAGCTAGTGATTCAGAGGTGAGCTAGTGTTCAGCTACCTAGTCATTCAGTACTCTACCGTATGACTTTTCTATCGGGGATGTAACAAGTTGTAAAAAGGCTGATCATAAACCTTTGTAAAGTTGGGACGTTTGATAGTGATAGTCTCATGCTTCCGGCGATGTCCCCCAGAATGGCTTGGTTCCAGAGCGTCCGCAGGAGATGGGCAGGGATCCCGTGAGGTTCTCGAGTCGGAAGCAGCGGGAGACCCCAGAAAGCTTCTAGCGAGTAGAGCGTGTTCTTCGAGGAGAACGGCGCCAGCGCGGCCCCCGGTAGCGTCAGTGCCGGAGCCGCCGAGTCGAAAGAGCCGGTGTCAGTCTCCAGAAACTGGGAAATAGTAAAATAAGAATAAAATGATAGATAATAGATAATAACAGATGATAATATATAATGAAATATAACAAAGGATAACAGATAATAAATAGTTAAGTATGGTTAATAATGAATAATACAATTAAAATTTAATTAGAATTTATGTTTAGCAGGATATTATTTTGATCAATTTGTATTTAAATATTAATATTCTACAACTTAATTAGATTCTATGTTCGTAGGTTAAACGTTTTGTGACTTGGGTTAAAAAAACTTTCAAAAGTGCTTAAAAAGGCTTAACATTCTTCTGTTTCCTATCATTAATGTCTGTCACCAACTAAACGGGGGGGTCCGAAATTTTCGATGTTATGACTGTTATCAACTGAGTTTTCCCGAAGTTTCAGACCCCCCTTCCTGAGCTGTCAAAGTTGTCCTGTGCAGTTGATAAATCTGAAAAACAAGTGAAAAGCTCTTGACGACTAAATGTACGAAATAAGTAGCAGGCCAACTAATTAGCTCAACTTATGGACTCAACTAAAAAACTGGCTGCTAAATAGCAGGTCATCAGATTTCGAAAAATATGGAGTTCTTAGTTTAGTATTAGTGTGCTATTAGTTAATGCCATTGAAAGTAGTCGATATTTCGTAAGTAGTTAATAGATGAAATATTATAATTGATTACTACGCAGAGATAGGCGGTTGTGAACCGTTTTTGAACCGTGAACCATGAATCAAATGAACCGTACCTTCCCCCTTGTGATGAACCGAAATGAACTGAAAACGGTTCACGAGATCTTAGTTTACCAGAATAAAAGTCTACTGAACCGAATGACTGAAATAAGCCAAAATTTGAACCTATGAACCGTGAACCGCGGTTTGAACCGTGGACCTGATACACACTCATCATATACTTTAACTTCTAATACCTTTTCCATGGACGGAGGTCGAACTTCACAGATTCTGTAGACGTGATTCTGGACGTCGCGTTGGTTGTTCCTGCGGAATCCTTCCGTCCACAGTTCGGGTCTTCCGAAATGGGCGTACGGATTCTGGACGCGTTTAACGTAAGGTCTTTCGCTGACGAGTCCCAGCGCGACGTCGAGCGTTAAGTTCAGCAGCTGACGATGCATCTCGATGCGGAAGGAATCCAGCGACACGGACGCGGCGACGAATGTTGAAGGGTACGCGTCGAAGATGTGTCGCGCTCCGTGCTGGATGGCGTAAAGATAGGCGACGTTGCGACGCGTCACCGTGTTGTTGGGCGACAAGTAAGGAAGGATCTCGTAGTTGAGCGACTTGATCTTAGCGCTGTTCAGCAAAACGCAGGACTTTCTATAAATTTGAGAAAAAAGTAACGAATAGTTATTACTAAGAGTAAATAGTAAATAGTTCATGGTAAATAGTAACTAGTAAGTAAATAAGTAGTAAAATAATAATTAAGTTAGTATTTGAATTATTTAATTATTTCATTTCCTGCATGGATGCCCTACTATTTACTAGAACTAACTACTACTTACTTGCTGCTTGTTGATAATACTACTACTTACTACCTGATACTTCTACCGCTACTACTAAATCTACTACTACTGCTACTTTTTGATAATAATACTACTTACTACCTGCTATCTAACACTTTCTACTATTGCTACTATTGCAACTTACTACTGCTAGAATTATTGCTCCTCGATACTAATACTACTGGCACTTTCAACTACTACTGTACCTACTACTACTACTACTACTGGATACAACTACCCATACACCAACCCTCTATTACTGCTACTCCCTCACTACCTGCTACTAGCACAGCTATTACACCTACGTTTACCGCTACTTGCTAATGCTACTACTTGCTAGTATTGCTACGTGTAACAAGTTTGCTACTACTACTTACTTCTACCACTACTACTGGCTACTACTACCCATACACCAACCCTCTACTACAACTACTTCCTCACTACTTGCTACTTGCTATTAGTACAGTTATCAAACGTACATCTACAGCTACCTACTAGTGCCGCTACTTGCTAGTTACTGCTACAAGTAACAAGTTTGCTACTACCGTAATTACTACTATTATTATTTACAATGCTCAGGTCATATGCTATTAGTACAGTTATCACACGTACATCTACTAATACTTGCTAATGCTGCTACTTACTAGTACTGCTACATGTAACAAGTTTGCTACTACCGTAACTGTTACGACTACTACAATTATTACTAATGCTTAGTTCACAACCCAAATCCAGAGCTTACTAATCAACTGGTTAACCAGTGTTTCCACTTCCAGTTTCCCCCTTTTTCCCTCTTCCCTTATTTTCCCCTTCTTTTTCCCCTGTGTATATTAGAATGTAAGGCTGTACTTCCAGATTTTCCCTTTTTTCCTCATCCCTTATTTTTCCCTTTCCAGACCCCATTTTCCCCTTTTTTTAGGGAATTTCCCTGCAAAATGGAAAACACTGTGGCTAAAGTGCGATGACAGCATAACACACTGATAATACGACACTACACTTAATCTCATTTGCATATTATTTTCGCCAATTTGTGATAATCAGGTAACTTTTTGTGACTAACCGAAAGAAAAAAGAACCGGTATTAACTGGTAAAAACCGGTATCAGTAAAAACTCCGTTAAATATTACCTTAATTGTATAACACCATATTCATAAACCCAGTGGGGGGGTTCGCTACTTTTCAAAATCAAATTTGATCACTTTGTTATCAACCTGTTATCAAAACGACTCCGCGATCTCAGCCAGATTCCCCGATATAACTTGTAACTAAAAGTAGCATTTTGGTTAGTTACCATGGTAACCACTAATAATAGAAACCAGAAAGTAGTTTGTAGATAGTTTTAGTAGTTTGTCGTAGTTTTTTCTACGGATAAAACAATGGGGAAAGCTGTCTTAGAAAATTTTCACGAGTGATTTTTCAGTTTTCACCAAAATATTCCTGAGGGTTTCGTAGATTTCTATTCGTACAAACTTATTATACAAGGGGTCCGAAACTTCTAATAATCTTCGTACACCTAGGCCGCGTTATCAAATGTTATCAACCTGTTATCTCCGTGTTATCATATGTTATCAAATAATCTTCGTACACCTTTCCTCGGAGTTTCGGACCCATTGCTATTATATTTATTAGTATTATTAACTACTAATTATACCGAACTAGTTTTATCTATTTATTATTAATAAATAGTTTGAATTATAATCGTGAAAAATTTTTAATATTTCTTAATTAAATATTTTAGATCTAAATTAACTTTAACTAATTATTATAATTAATTATTTTATTAGATTAATTGCAATGAACTAAAAATAGAAAATTTTAATTTGACAAATTAATTTTAATTAAAATAGTTTATCCGTAGATTCCTTTTCATAATAATTTCGAATATTATTAATATATTATAATTATTTTTATCATAATTATTATAAATATTTCTTAATTAACTATTTTATATATAAATTAACTTTAAATAATTACTATAATTAATTATTCTATTATATTAATTACGATGAACTAAAAATAGAAAATTTTAATTTGACAAATTAATTTTAATTAAAATAGTTTATTCGTGGATTTCCTTTTCGTAAATAATTTCGAATATTATTAATATATTATAATTATTATTATTATAATTATTAAAAATATTTCTTAATTAAATATTTTATATCTAAATTAACTTTAACTAATTATTATAATTTATTATTTTATTACATTAATTACGATGAACTAAAAATAGAAAATTTTAATTTGACAAATTAATTTTCATTAAAATAGTTTGTTCGTACATTCCTCTTCGTAAATAATTTCGAATATTATTAATATATTATAATTATTTTTATTATTATTATTATTATAAATATTACTTAATTAAATATTTTATATCTAAATTAACTTTACATAATTATTATAATTTATTATTTTATTACATTAATTACGATGAACTAAAAATAGAAAATTTTAATTTGATAAATTAATTTTCATTAAAATAGTTTGTTCGTACATTCCTCTTCGTAAATAATTTCGAATATTATTAATATATTATAATTATTTTTATTATTATTATTAAGAATATTTCTTAATTAAATATTTTATATCTAAATTAACTTTAAATAATTATTACAATTAATTATTTTATTAGATTAATTACAATGAACTAAAAATAGAAAATTTTAATTTGATAAATTAATTTTAATTAAAATAGTTTATTCGTCGATTCCTTTTCGTAAATAATTTCGAATATTATTAATATATTATTATTACTATTAATATTATTATTATTATAAATATTTCTTAATTAAATACTTTATATCTAAATTAACTTCAGCTAATTATTATAATTAATTATTTTATTACATTAATTACGATGAACTAAAAATAGAAAATTTTAATTTGATAAATTAATTTTAATTAAAATAGTTTATTCGTAGATTCCTCTTCGTAAATAATTTCGAATATTATTAATATATTATAATTAACTATCACAACCTACTACACAACCAAAAGATACTATAATATATATAATAACTATATAATAATAATAGATAATAATAATAGATAATATAATATATAATAACTATATAATAATAATAGATAATAATAATAGATAATAATAATAGATAACATAATATATAATAACCATCTACTACAACGGACCAAAGGGTCCGAAACTTGCAATAATCTTCGTACACCAAGGCCACGTTATCACTGTTATCAACCTGTTATCTCCGTTGTTATCACATGTTATCAAATAATCTTCGTAGACCTTTCCTCGGAGTTTCGGACCCCTTGTAACGGACTATTTTTTTTATAAATTATTATCTAACTAGAAAATGGAAACTTAATATAATCTTTAATATTAATAATAAAAGGTCATTATAATTATATTATATTATATTAATTATAAATATAATTTTATGAATTTATTATAAAATTTAATTTTTATTATTTAATTATTTAATTTTTTATAAATTAGTATAAATTTATTATATTAATTATACATTATATTAATATTAATAATAAAATATTTTCATTACGGAAATAATATTTTAATAAAATATAATTAAAATAATAAACTATAACTAAATAATAGTTAAAATAAAATAACTAAATATATAACTATAATATAAATAAATAATAACTAAACTAACGAAAAACAGCAGATTGAAAACTATTAATTATATTCTCCATTAGTGTTTGGGGCAGGAATTACGTCAGTGGAAAAGGCGAGTCCCACTTGAAGTTCGTTGCCTTATTGGCCCGGGTTGTGTCAGGGGGTCCGCTACTTCCAAATTATCCTCAACTTACCCTACAGGTGTTATCATTTGTTATCAAGTGTTATCAAGTGTTATCAAGTGTTATCAAGTGTTATCGGATGTTGCAGTTTGTTAGCGGAACAACTTTTTAAAAAGTGAGATTGTAAGGTATCGAATGGTGTTATCATGTGTTATCAAGTGTTATCGAGTGTTATCGGATGTTATCAAGTGTTATCAAGTGATATCAAGTGTTATCGGATGTTGCAGTTTGTTAGCGGAACAACTTTTTTCAAGTGAGATTGTAAGGGCTCGAATGATGTTATCATGTGTTATCAAGTGTTATCGAGTGTTATCGGATGTTATCAAGTGTTATCAAGTGATATCAAGTGTTATCGGATGTTGCAGTTTATTAGCGGAACAACTTTTTTCAAGTGAGATTTAAAGGCCTCGAATGAAGTTATCATGTGTTATCAAGTGTTATCGGATGTTGCAGTTCACAGCGGAACACTTTTTTAAATTGGGATTTTAAGGGATCGAATGGTGTTATCATGTGTTATCAAGTGTTATCGGATGTTGCAGTTTATTAGCGGAACAACTTTTTTCAAGTGAAATTTTAAGGCCTCGAATGATGTTATCAAGTGTTATCATCTGTTATCAAGTGTTATCATCTGTTATTATATGTAACATCATACAATGCTACACTTTTTGTTTAGTCAGTTTTTACACAAGATCGGATTCAACACCGGATGTTAGTAACTTGTTATCACCTGTTATCAGGTGTTATCAAGTGTTATCACATTATCGCTGTTGTCTCTATTTGGGTGGCGTTACGAAGCGTTGGGCAATACCCGGTTTTCGTCCGACGCCAAAAATGGAAGAATTTCTGAACAATTTCAGGACATGTTCAGGTGATTCATGATTCTTGGAAAGAATCTTGGAGTGGTTCCAGAATCTTGTAAAGATTCTTGATACTTTGAAAATGATTCTGAATTCTTAAGAACGATTCTTGATTCTTAGCTTTAAGATTCTTGAAATGATTCATGATTCTTGATTCTTAGTTTTAAGATTCTTGGTAAGATTCTTGATTCTTATAATCATGATTCTTAAGAATGATTCTTGATTCTGATAAACATGATTCTTAAGAATGATTCTTGATTCTTATCTTTAAGATTCTTGGTAAGATTCTTGATTCTTGCAGAGATTCTTGTCTCTTTGAGAATGATTCTCGATTCTTATCTTTCAGATTCTTGGTAAGATTCTCGCAATCATGATTCTGGATTTTTGTAAAGATTCTTGGTAAGATTCTTGATTCTCGCAATTATTCACGAACTTCACAATGACTCTGGATTTTTGCAGAGATTCTTGGTAAGATTCCTGATTCTCGCAACGATTCTTGATTCTTATTTTTAGATTCTCGGTAAGATTCTTGGCTCTTCGTGAACAATTCTTGATTCTCATCATGATTCTCAATGAATCTGACAACAATTCTCGAAAGTAGTGGATCCCTGAACCTTTCTTACGTAACTTTGGAGATTCTCACGAAATAGCTAACATGACTCGGCGGTAACTTCAACGCACGCACAGGAAAAACATGTCCGTTATGTCCGCTTTCTATTTGCGAAATCCAATACCAATACTGAACCAAAAACTATCACTTATTTTATTATCATTTACAGTAATAGTAGTAGTAGTGGAAGTAATAGTGGTAGTAGTAGGAGGACCAGCAGTAAAAGTAGTAGTAGCAGTAGTAATAGCAGTACTATAGCTGTAACAGAAGTAAAAGTAATAGTAGCAGTAGTAACAGCAGTACTACATGTAACAGTAGTAATAGCAGTACTAGATGTAACAGTAGTAGAAGTGGTGGTGGTAGGAGTAACAGCAATAGTAGTAGTAGCAGTAGTAATAGCCAGTGTTTCCACTTTGCAATTTTCCCTTTTCCCTTTCTTCCTTTATCCTTCCCTTTTTCCCCCCGCTGTGCTTAGAGCATACAGGGTCCTGATTTCCCCTTTCCCTTCTTCTCTTACTTTTTCCCTTTTCAGACCCCATTTCCCGCCTTTTCAGGAAATTTCCCTGCAAGGTGGAAACACTGGTAATAGCAGAACTATAGCAGTAACAGTAGTAGAAGTAGTGGTAGTAGGAGTAACAGCAATAGTAGTAGTAGCAGTAGTAATAGCAGAACTATAGCAGTAACAGTAGTAGAAGTAGTGGTAGTAGGAGTAACAGCAATAGTAGTAGTAGCAGTAGTAATACCAGTACTATAGCAGTAACAGTAGTAGAAGTAGTGGTAGTAGGAGTAACAGCAATAGTAGTAGTAGCAGTAGTAATAGCAGTACTATAGCAGTAACAGTAGTGGAATTAGTAGTAGTGGTAGTAGCAGTTGTAGCAGTACTACTACTAGTAGTAGTAGTGGTTGTGGTAAAAGTGCTGATAGTAGTAGTAATAATAGTACCAGCAGTAGTAGTAGTAGCAATAGCAGTGGTAGTAGTAGAAGTGGAAGTAGTAGTAGTGGTAGTAGCAGCTGTAGCAGTACTACTGCTAGTAGTAGTGGTAGTGGAACAGTAGTAGTAATAATAGTAGCAGCAGCAGTAGTAGTAGCAATAGCAGTGGTAGTATCAGTAGTAATAGTAGTTGCAGTCGTAGCAATAGTAGTAGTAATAGCAGTGGTAGCAATGCAGTAATCGTTGCTGTTGTTGTATGGCAACAACGTAGTTAAGTGTTATAACGAAACTGTCGAATCCAAGGACAGAACGTAAATTACTTATTTAAATCTTTAAAATAGTTATTACATTATTGTAATAAAATATTATTTAATATAATTATGTAATTATATCATATTATAAATTAATTATCAATATTTGTGCAGTAATTCAACAGATTACATTTTATTTATAATTAATTTAATAATAAATAATAATAAAAATAATAGTAATAATAAATAATATCTATTAATATAATTATTATAGTTAATTACCTATTAATATAATAAATAATAAGAATAATAATAATAAATAATTCAATAATTCAATAAAAATAAATAATATCTATTAATTTAATTATTATAACTAATTATCTATTATTATTATAATAATAGTAATAATAATAATAAATAAGTAAATAAATAATAAAATTATAATAAACATAATCTTTTAATATAATTATTATAATTAATTATCTATTAATATAACAAATAATAATAATAATAAATAAATAAATAATAAAATTATGATAAATATTATCTATCAATATAGTAATAATAATAATAATACCCAAAGATGATTCCAGCCTCAATACTCGCTTCAATAATAATAATAATAATAATTATAGTAAATAAATAAATAATAATAAAATAATAAATAATATCTATTCATTTATTCCTTTCGGCTTAGGCCTACGGTCTCATGACTATTTTTCTCATTATTATTATTATTATCTCCTTCAAGGTTCCGATAGTTTCCATGCTAATCTGTTCGCTAGAAACCAATAACTTTGTTGCCACTTTTCAATTTTCCCTTTTTCCCCTCTTCCCTTATCTTTCCCCTATTTCCCACCTCCGTGCCAGAATGTACAGGGTCTAGATTTCTCTATTAATAATTATAGAACATAATAATATATAATTAATATTAATAATAACTCTTTACTCTCTTCTCTTCGTCTTCCCTTTTCAGACTCCATTTTCCCCCTTTTTCAGGGAACTTCCCTGCAAAAGTGGAAAGACTGAACCAGAGAGCGGACACTCATTACGTAGTTAAACGCAAATCCAAGGACAAAACAATTACTTTGCCAAAACTTTTTGCAGAAATAGAAACGAAAGGCGAAACCTCTCATTTTGTCCGCGTTCTGACAAACAAAACGGACAAGTGTGTTTTTATATTAAAACTATTCAGTACACCATTCTTTAAATATTAGATCATTCGTAAGATTCAAAGGTACGTCATTCAGTAGATTCGCCTAGGTACGAATTCTCTATAATGACGTACCAATGGTCGTATATGGAAATTACTAAAAATGGAGCTTTTAAGATATGACACTCAATTAAATGTTTAAAAATAACGCAATTATTTCTGTTCATTGGTACGTCGTTCTGAAGATTCGCCTTGGTATGGATTCTCTATAATGACGTACCAATGGTCGTAAATGGAAATTACTAAAAATGAAGCTTTAAAGAAAATGACGCTCAATAAAATGTGTAAAACTAATGCAATAATTTCTGTTCATTGGTACGTCGTTCTGAAGATTCGCCTTAGTACGGATTCTCTATAATGACGTACCAATGGTCGTAAATGGAAATTACTAAAAATGAAGCTCTAAAGAAAATGACGCTCAATTAAATGTTTAAAAATAACGCAATAATTTCTGTTCATTGGTACGTCGTTCTGAAGATTCGCCTTGGTACGGATTCTCTATAATAACGTACCAATGGTCGTAAATGGAAATTACTAAAAATGAAGCTCTAAAGAAATGACACTCAATAGAATGTGTAAAAATAACTCAATCATTTCTGTTCATTGGTACGTCGTTCTGAAGATCGCCTTGGTACGGATTCTCTATGATGACGTACCAATGGTCGTAAATGGAAATTACTAATAAGTAAATGAAAATGCAATAATTTCTGTTCATTGGTACGTCGTTCTGAAGGTTCGCCTTGATACAAATATAAAATATGAAATTATTACTATTATTATCATTATTTAAAAAAAACTATTCAGTACCATTTGTTGAAGGAAAAATACTTAACCCAGAAAACAGTGTCCGCGTTCTCTTTACGGAGCGGACACTAGAGAATTAGTTATAGTCAAAAGGACAAATGTTATCACCTAAGTTATCACCTGTTATCAACGTGTTATCAGTATCAGTCCCGTTTAACGAAGAAACGGCAAACGGGGACATAATGAATGATAACATCAAGGTGAAATCTTATGTTTCCTCTTAACCCGAATTAAATCTGGCTTTGATCTATTTATAGAAACATACGTATGATTAATTATGAATAATAACATGACGTCATATGAGACCTGACAGAAAAATCTCAGCTGAGAATTTCATTTCAGGGTATTTATTTGGAACATGAGAATCAGCTGATTTCTCACCTCCTTCTCAGCTATGTCTCACCAGTTTCTAAGCCGATTTCTCACCAACTCTCACCTGAGTCTCAGGTGATTCGCAGCTGATTCTAGTCTGATTCTCGTCTGAGTCTCAGTTGATTCTCACCTGATTTTCGCCTTATTCTCAGCTGACTCACACTCGAGTCTCAGCTGATTCTCACCTGATTTTCGCCTTATTCTCAGCTGACTCTCACATGAGTCTCATCTGATTCTAACCTGATTTTCGCCTTATTCTCAGCTGACTCATACCCGAGTCTCAGCTGATTCTCACATGATTTTCGCCTTATTCTCAGCTGACTCTCACTCGATTCTCAGCTGATTCTCACCTGATTTTCGCCTTATTCTCAGCTGAGTCTCAGCTGAGTGTTTTCTGTCGGGAGGGTCTGCATCAACCACGAATCATGATAAGAATTAGTTGATTTTAATTACAATATATATGAGACTGTATGGGACAGTACGTAAACCAGGCATTCAGATCTTACATCTGTCCAGCCATTCGGCAGATTACTTATTATTATTACTATTGCTGCATTAGAAAGTAAATCAAGACTATGAATGAATTCTGCAGGTAACATATTCAGAATGCATTTTGCATTCATCTTTTGCCCTCGTTCTTGTACCTGCATTCATTCATCCATTCATTCATTCATCCCTACCGTGTGAATGCATTCTTCAACTTTCTAATAACATTCTACATTATGCCTAAATGAACTTTTTACTAATATTACGATTTACTGTGTTGAGAATTGTGAATCTTGATTATTTAGGGCACCATTAAGTATCCTGAAAAGCGTTTTTTCAGGACGCTGTTAAGTGCCCTGAACATGTACAGTTTCGTTATAATTTAACATTAATTCATAATTTATACTTACTAATCAATTTATGAAATAAGATTCTTCATCTAATTATATTCATCTTACTATTCGTGTTGTGTCCCAGCGGAAAATTAAGGACGTCGGCTACATCCTGAACGATATCCGTAACATATCCTGAATATCCTGAACCACGTCCGATCGTGGATGAGAAAAAAAAACTGTGTCCAGAATTGTGAATCTTGATTATTGAGGGCACCATCAAGTATCCTGAAAACCTTTTTTCAGGACGCTGTTAAGTACCCTGAACATGTATTATTCAGGCATTCCAATCTCAGGGTCCTGAACACCCTGAAAGTGGGCCAGTTTCACTGCACTCAAGAGTCCTGATTGGCATCCTGAAAATGTTCTTCTCGGGATATTTTCAGGGTCCTGAGACTATCCTTAATTTTCTGCTGGGGTACTATTTCTCAATTAAATTTTGTTATAATTGATTTAAAATTCGTTTTATATATATAACTTACTTCCATGCTTACCTCAGCTGTTATTATCACCATTACTTATACCATGCATTATTACTACCAATATTAATTATTATTACTATTTTTACTATTATTATTATAATTATTACTTATTAATATTATTATTATTTATATTACTTCTATTACCATTATTACTACTACTATTATTATTATTACTTATTATTACTATTTTTACTATTATTATTATTACTATTATTACTTATTATTATTATTATTACTATTATTACTTATTATTATTATTATTATTATTACTTACTATTACTTACTATTACTACAATTACTTATATATTATTATTACCATATTATACATCCAATAATACATAATCTTTTTCATAAATTATTTTTACTGGAAATAGTGAGATTATATAGAAACTTCTTCACGAAGAGAAAGTCAAAATATTGCGGTCAGTTTTCGTTTTTACACCTCCGGAAAAATGCTGGAAAAATCGTGATGTCCCCGACTGAAAATTCTCATAGAGTGTGTAGAATTTGGAACTGAGACTCAGTGAGATCTCACACTTTTTGGTAACTACTACTACTACTACTACTACTACTACTACTACTACTACTACTTCTACTACCTACAATAATAAAAAATTAATCTGTTGAATGGCTGAACAGGTGTAAGATCTGACTGCGTAGTTTACGTACTGTCCCCGGATTCGACAGTTTTATATCACCTACTGTATCACCACCTTCTCTACTACTATTACTACTTACTCACTACTACTAATTATTCGCTACTACTACTACTACTACTACTACCACTACTACTACTACTACTACTACTACAACCTACGGTAAAAAAAAATAATCTGTTGAATGGCTGGACAGGTGTAAGATCTGACTGCATAGTTTACGTACTGTCCCCGGATTCGACAGTTTTATTTCACCTACTGTATCACCACCTTGTCTACTACTATTACTATTACTACTTACTCACTACTACTAATCATTCGCTACTACTACTACTACTACTACCACTACGACTACTACTACTACTACTTCTACTACCTACAATAATAAAAAAAAATAATCTGTTCAATGGCTGGACAGATGTAAGATCTGACTGCATAATGTACGTACTGTCCCCGTATTCAACATTTTTACATCCCCACCTTGTCTTTCTACTTACTGCTTACTGCTTACAACTACTACTAACAACACACTTACTAACTAGAACTTAGTCTTTAACCTGCAGCAAGTAGCATTGCGTCCAACAATCAGTGTCCTCCATCCGAGTTCGGCGGAAACGTCGGCCAGGGCGCAGACGTACTCAGCTTCCTGGTCGTCGGAGAGGATCAGCCAGCGGTCGTGCGTCGGTCCCTCGTCGCCGTGCTTCCCCATGCGCATACGTTTGTGTAAACCACTGACAAAAAAAAAAACATAAATATTATGTTGAAATTAAAATATTATTGTAAATATAAAATATATATAAAATATATAATAAAATTTTAGTAGAATTTTAATAAACAAATATTATTGTAGAAATTATTTGTATTCCATAAATAGACAATTAAATTCTAATTATTTGAAAATTAATATAGTTAAAAGTATTATTAATATTATTATTATTACTATAAATTATTATTATTATTTATTAAAAATTTCGAGTATGCCATTAAATTTAAAAAAATAAAGTTAAAATTAATAAAATTCAAATTAAATTCAAAATTAATTTACAAATCATTTGTATTCCATAAATAGACAATTAAATTCTCATTATTTTAAAATTAATAAATTTAAAATTAAGTTAATTAAGTTAAAGTTAAAATTAATAAAATTCAAATTAAATTCAAAATCAATTTACAAATTATTTGTACTGCATAAATGGACAATCAAATTCTAATTATTTTAAAATTAATCAAGTTAAAATTAATTTTAATTAAGTTAAAGATAAAACTAATAAAATTCAAATTAAATTCAAAATTATTGTAGAAATCATTTAATATAAATAATATCAAATAAAATAAAAAATCATTTGTATTCCATAAATAGACAATTAAATTCTCGTTATTTTAAAATTAAAAAATTTCAAATTAATAAAATTAAAATTAAGTTCCGAACTATTTTAGAAATTATTTATATTCCATAAATAGTCAATTAAACTATAAAGTAAGATACAAGATATATTTTCAGTATTATTCATTATAATATAATATAATTAGATCTTACTTAAGTTCTGTTAGGTTATTCTTAAAAATGGAAAATCTTAATATATAATTCATTTATTTATTATTGTTAATTATTTTTTATTATTACTTATATATTATTATTATTTATTATTATATGATTATTTTAATTTAATTATTATTAAATAAATATATATATAATTATTTTGAAAGATTTCTTGATTTTTCAGATATTAAAATACAGTTTTTGATTTTTTTTTCGTGGCTTATAGCAGCGATTGCAAATGCTGTCGCCCAACAGCACACGCCAAGGGGTCCGAAACTTCCAATAATCTTCGTACACCTAGGTCGTGTTATCACTGTTATCAGCCTGTTATCTCCCTGTTATCTACGTGTTATCACATGTTATCAAGTAATCTTCGTACACCTAGGTCGTGTTATCACTGCTATCAGCCTGTTATCTCCCTGTTATCTACGTGTTATCGCATGTTATCACATGTTATCAAGTAATCTTCGAACACTTGACCTCGGAGTTTCGGACCCCTTGGCACACACGGAAGTCCAAGAGCTGTTAACCTTGATGATCTCCATAAGCAACTGAACATATGGAAATTAATAAATTATATTTTAATCAATTTAAACTCTTATCAACCGGTAACTAAAGTTTATTATAGCGTTCCCCACTGAAAAAATCTGAATCAAATTCCCTGACTTTTCCCTGATTTCCCTGACAATTTTCCCCGTTTTCCCCTGACCTTTTAAACGCATTATACTTTCTAGAAGTTATTCAGTAGAGGCTTGAGCAAGCTTAGTGGAGTGGCAAATCAAATTCCCTGATATTTCCCTGTATTCCCTGATTTCCCTGACAGTTTTCCCCGTTTTCCCCTGACTTTTTAAACGCATTATACTTTCTGGAAGTTATTCAGTAGAGGCTTGAGCAAGCTAAGTGGAGTGGCAAATCAAATTCCCTGATATTTCCCTGAATTCCCTGATTTCCCTGACAGTTTTCCCCGTTTTCCCCTGACCTTTTAAACGCATTATACTTTGTAGAAGTTATTCAGTAGAGGCTTCAGCAAGCTTAGTGGAGTGGCAAATCAAATTCCCTGATATTTCCCTGTATTCCCTGATTGAAGTCTTCTTCCCTGACTTTTCCCTGATTTCCCTGGCAGTTTTCCCAATTTTTCCCTGACCTTTTAAACGCGTTATACTTTGTAGAAGTTACCCACTAAAGGCTTGAGCAAGCTGAGTGGAGTGGCAGCTCAAATTCCCTGACTTTTCCCTGATTTCCCTGACAATTTTCCCCGTTTTCCCTTAACCTTTTAAACGCATTATACTTTCTAGAAGTTATTTCAGTAGAGGCTTGAGCAAAAGTTAGCTGAAACTGAGTGAAAACTGAGTGGAGTGGCAACTCAAATTCCCTGATATTTCCATGTATTCCCTGACTTTTCCCTGATTCCCGGTTTTTCAGGTCGGTGGGAACCCTGAATTATTCATTAATTAATAATATAACAAAACGCTAAAGTCAGTATATAATCAGGATATATTTCATATAATGAAATACTGAAAAGATTTTCTAGCGAAATTTAACCAAGAATATTTATACAAAATAATTGCGATTAAATTTGATGAATTTTAACGGAATCTTGAAAATCCTGAAAATGCCCTGAAAAATGAAACTGTTGACTTTCTAATGTAGACATTGCAAGTTCGCATTCACATAATGGAATCGTATACCTTTCACTTTTGGATTCACTCAGTCATTCACACAGGGTCTGCTTCCGCGTTTTCTACCCAAGAATCTCAAGAATCTGACCGTGAATCTTGAGAATCTTGTTAAGAATCTTTAGAATCTTAACTTTTACAGTCAAATAATATGTAAGAAAAATAATAAACTGCAAAAAAACAACAATGGCCATAAACCACGAAACTGTTATTTAGCCAAAAGCGAAGAAAGTGTTGCAAGTGGAGGAGGAAAAACCGTTTTCACCATTTCATTTCATTTGGTTTCCATATCTTTCAATAGAAGTCGGTACCCACTACGGTGCAGTGCACTCCCCCCACTACGGCCCAGTGCACGGTGGGAGTACAACCAAAAGGTGAAAGTACAAAATATTCGCTTCAGTGCTACCGAAACTGACAAAAACACACCCAACCGGTACTTTTTATTTTTTTATTTTTTCCTTTTCTTCAAGATTCTTAGTGAGATTCTCAAGATTCTTGAATCTTCAGTTTGTATGAATCTCAGATTCTTGAACATTTTTGGAATTATTTGAAAGGTCACAAAGGTCATCACGACACTTCTGGAACGTATTCTTCTAATTTAAATGCCGCTATTCACGATTCTCACATTTTTGAATCTTTAAGAATCTTTAAGAATCTTTAAGAATCTTAAATAGGTTACCATTGTTTCATTCATTAAAAAACACTTAATTAGAGTGTGAAATTAAGTCTAAGATTCTTTCAAGATTCTTTCAAGATAAGGGGGTCCGAAACTCCGAGTAAAAGTGTGTACGAAGATTATTTGATAACATATGATAACACGGAGATAACATGGAGATAACAGGCTGATAACAGTGATAACACGGCCTAGATGTACGAAGATTATTAGAAGTTTCGGACCCCCTTGGTTCAAGATTCCCCGTAAGAGAATAACGATTAAAGTTAATGTGAATTAATTAAATCAATTATTATTATTATTATTATTATTATTTTATTTTGATTAGAGAAAAAGATTAATTTGTGTAAAATCATTTGAATAACCTGACATAGGAATGTGAAGGTCATTAATTTTGATTAAGTTAACAACATTAGTTTTTAATTATTTTTAATTATTTTTAATTATTTTAATTATGATATAAACAAATTCCAAACACGGATTAATTATTATCTCTAAATTATGTATCTAAATTAATCTCTAATTACAACTAATTTAATATTCTAATTAATTGTACTATTATTAGTATTATTAATAAGTAATTAATAAGTAAAATATTACTAATTATATCTCTAAATTAATATCTAAAGTTTAATTATCTCATCTTTTTAATTAAATAATTTTAAGTGGTACTTTAATTAGATCATTTAAATATTTTAATTACAAATTTTCCCTTATTTTTCATAATATTGAATTTTTAAAACTATGAATTAATATTGCTATATAATAAAATAATATTTATATATAATTTAATTAATATAGATTAATTTATAACTAATTAATTTGATTAATTTATTTATCTTATTAAGTAAAATAATTTATATATAATAATTATATATAATTTATAATAAATTATAAATCCACAATTTTAATTATTCTCAATTATAAAATCATTAAATCAAATAATTTTAATTAAAATTTACGAATTCTTCAATTTCAGTAAATGACTTTATTTTAATCAATTTCTTAACCACTTATTGTCATAATATTATTACAAAATAAGCGAATTATATCGGTAAATTAATTATAATACATTCAGTTTAAAATATTTAAATATATATTACTATATATATTTGATTAAAATAATAAATAATTCATTAAATATAATTATGATACATTCAGTTTAAAATATTTGAATACATTACTATAAATATTGTGATAAAATAATAAATAATGAATTAATTAAATATAATTATAATTACAATAAAAATATTTCATTATAATACTATAAACATTTTAATAAAATAATAAATAATTCATTAAATATAATTATAATTACAATAAAAAAATATTTCAATCTATTACTATAAATATTTCATTAAAATAATAAATAATTAATTAATGAAACATAATTATAATTACAACAAAAATACTTCAATCTATTACTATAAATGTTTTAATAAAATAATAAATAATTAATTCAATATAACTATAATACATTCACTTTAAAATATTTCAATCTATTACTATAAATATTTCATTAAAATAATAAATAATTAATTCATGAAATATAATTATAATTACAATAAAAAAATATTTCAAATAATTACTGAATTCATACCCTCGTTTAGATGCAGAATGGCTGTGATCCAGTTCGTCGGTTTTGCTGTTGGCCCGGAATCTGTAGACGCCCAGCAGAACAGCAACAGTGACGAAGAAGAGAATGGCGAAGGGAATCACTCGCCATTTAATTCTGTCGCAAATTAATCGCAGATTTTTCGGCGCCATTTTTAAAGTTCCTACAACTGAAACCAAAAAAAAATTTTTGTTCCCTTTAAAAATCCAAGTATCGATTCCAAAACACAAGATCGATTGAATCAAATCAAATCCATAGTCTTTAATCAATCGATAGAATCAATCAAATGTTGACGGTGACTTTTTGGGTGTTTTTTTTTTTTTCCTAAAGGTGATTTTTAGAAAGTAACGTTCCTCCACTGTTGACTGTTTCACCTGAACTGGAGGTTCGCCGGCTCTGTGCGCCCTACTTTATACAACACCTACCTGCTGTGCTGGCTGTTTGTCCTCAAGGGCAATCCGGTTACTAAGAATAGTTACTCAGAACGGTTACTGGGAACCGGATACTCTCGGTGGCTGTTTGTATCCTCAAGGGCAATCCGGTTACTAAGTATCGTTTCTCAGAACGGTTACTGGGAACCGGTTACTCTCGATGGCTGTTTGTGTCCTCAAGGGCTATCCGGTTACTAAGGATAGTTACTCAGAACGGTTACTGGGACCCGGTTACCAATCAACGGTTACTAGGAACCGGTTACTCTCGACGTAACTGAGAACTTTACCTTGAATCCGATTACTACACCTTCGTATCATAATTAAATTAAGTCTTTTGAAATGTTTGGTATTGTAACTGGTTAGTAACCGGTTAAAAACCGGATTCAAAGTGGAGGGAATCTTCTTCAAGGTCCTGTTGAGGGGGGTAGTGTTTCCACTTTTTAATTTTCCCTTTTTCCCCTCTTCCCTTATCTTTCCCTTTTTTCCCCCCTCCGTGCAAGAATATACAGGGTCTAGATTTCTTCTCCCCTTTTCAGACCCTATTTTCCCCCCTTTTTCAGGGAACTTCCCTGCGAAAAGTGGAAACACTGGTGAGGGGAATCTATATGATGATTTAAAATTTGAAACACTGGAAAAAACATAAATAAAATGTTTCGTAAGTTCTGAACTGGAAATAACTGCTTGCAAACGGTTCAGGTCACTTTTGATATGCAAAAGAACCTTAAAGATTCCTTAATATGAATCTTGAACCAAGAATCTTGGTAAGAATCTTGGTAAGAATCTTGCAGTGGACATACCCGCATTGAAGTCTCTTTAACATAAGACCTAATTGCAAATATAAAATAATCACATAAAAAATCGACGTACTGTACAAGGGGTCCGAAACTTCCAATAATCTTCGTACACCTAGGTCATATTATCACTGTTATCATCCTGTTATCTCCGTATTATCATGTGTTATCAAATAATCTTCGTGCACTTTCCCTCGGAGTTTCGGACCCCATTTGATACTGTACTAACATGAAAACTTACCATTATATATATTTTATGATAATATTTCGATTTTTCTAAGATTCTCGAAGATTCTTATAAGAATCTTGAAAGTAATCGATATACACTACTTCTTAATGCGTATCGATTTCAAGGTTTTTTTTTTCCCAAAGTGTTTTATTCAATAATACGGAAAAATCAAAGTGAAAATTTCACCATAGGCATTTCATTGCCTCTTTTCACTTGATAGAATTTTTTCTGTTTTAATTCTATGTATTTGCCCTGATTATTAGCCACAATGAATCGAGAAAGTTCTCCAATCTCTTGGCCTATTATAGAGAACGCCCATTATTGTTATATTTTTTTTAAAATCTCTGAAAAGTCCTATTACATAATTAATTCAATTAATTCGATTTATTTATAAAATATTATTAAATAATGTACTGAAATTTTAATTGACAAAATTTCGTGACTGAATAAGTAATCAGGGAATTGCCCTGGTACTTCCAGTTTTCTATTTCTTTGGGTTAATTTTTGAAAATAGTCCAAAAAATGTGTCGTTACAAAGCGAATTTTCACAGGACTTTCACAGGTTCTTTGTGCGGGAATACGTAACCGCCATCTTTGTGGAAAAGGGCTTCAAGATACGGGGCCACGCTTATTCGTGGTGCTTTTTCCCACGTGCCTTTCCCACAGCTGGACTCGATGAAAAGGAAAGCCTAAAATTTTGAAGCTTTAAAATCGAACCGTGGGAAATTGCATTAGTAAAAAGGTTTGGTCACTACAAAGCTTTGAGCAAAAAGAGTTTAAAAACCTGAAATGGACTGTGGGAAGTGGTTGGGAAGGTTTGGGAAAGACTGGGGAATACTGAGAAGCATGGAAAAGTGAATGGAAACCTTTGAGAAGTAGTTGGGAAGCTTTAGGGTGTATGGGAAGTTCTGGAAAAGTGTTTTGGGAGAACCTATTTAGTATTTGTGATACGTTTTTAGCGTTTGGGAGTTTTGGGAAACGGTTGGGAAAGCTTGGGAAACGGAACAAAACGTTCTAGATTGACTGGAACTGACTTTTAACCACAAAACCATTGCCTAAAACCACCCACGAGTATTTGCGGAACCTTGGGAATCATCATATGACTTGGGAAAACCTGCTGAGAACCCTTAAAAAGGTTTAGCACACTCACAAAACTTGTATAAATAAACGGGAAGTAGTTACGTGGTTTTGAAATATGAAAGCAGAACCATTGTTCCATAAGAAATAGTGAAGTCAAAGGTTTTGGGTAGTACCTTCTCTCTTTCTGTGAGCACGAAATCTGAACCATCATTAAGAAAAAAAAAACTACGAAAAATTATTATTTAAATACCGAGAAAAAAAACGAAGGTCTCGAGGTGTTTCTTCTCCATTCTCCCGTTAAGATTAAAGGGCACAGCGCTGAAGATGGTTTCATCACGTGACTGTAGACAACATGGAGGTCATCCAGCGTGAAAAATCTTGGTTTTCCAGAATAGGGATGCCTCCACATGACCTTGGAGGTCCACAACAGGGTCAAACTGGTTTTTCAATAATATAAGTAAATCAACGGAACCTGGAAAAAAGACGAAAACATTTAAAGGCCTCGGGGGTAAACATTTCATTTCACCCCGTTCACTTTTTGAACCATTAGTTGTGAAAATATCTCAAAACGTTGCTAAGTGTAAATTATTTTTCGTTTTCAATCTGCTGTATGCTCGAATATTGCCAGCAATCGGTCCCGAATCTCGAGAAACGCTCCGAGAGGTCCGTTACTTCTCGAGCACCCTCGTACGACAACGCAGGACGTTGAAACCTTGAACTTTAAAAAGGAGTTTAGTGATCTTCCTTTTAAAAAATGCTTACGACATAGGATATAGCGAGTACGTTCAAAGTTTTGTCGAGCCGTGGTGACGCTGAACTTTCTCGACGAACTCGGCAGCTCGGTGACGGCACGGAAGAAGAACTCGAGAGCGTTCTAGCGTTCATCTCATGTCAAATAAGCGGAAATGCCAATGTGAGGCGTTTAAAACTTTTTCAGGACGTTCACGGATCAGCTGACGCGTGTAGTTTTGCGACGCACCTGTTTGAATAAGTTCCTGTCCCGAGCAGAGCCAGAAAATGCAAACACCAAACCTAAAATAGCAGCAAAAATTAATTGGATTTCTTTAATAAATATTTATTAATGTTTCAAGGTTACCACATGATCTTCTTCTTTAAGTTATTCTTCAAAAGAAATGTTGTAGAGAAGAAACCTTGGCCCCTTTTCGCTCCTAAAGCGAATCCTTTATAGAAACAATGTTTCACATTTTATGTTTCCCCTTTTCTCTTGAAGATGGCTCTGTTTTCCCCTTCTTCCCCCCTTCGCTTGAAGGGATGAATTTCTTCTTTTTCCCTCCGTGCTAGGATGCATATGCTAGAGTTCCCCTTTTCCCTTATTTTTCCCTTTTTGGAATCTAGTTTTCCCTGTCCAAGGGAATTTCCCCGCAGAGTGCAAGCGCTGTGAATGTTTACATCGTGCATCCGTTCCATGCAGCGTTGCCAGATTAATTTAAATATTCATTAATAATCTTTTATATTTCAAAAAAAACTCGCCAAAAATATTTTTATAATTATTGAATATTAAATAAATTATTTAATTTCATTAGTTAATTAGGTGAATTAATTTGACTGTTTACCTTCTGCATAAATCTTAAATAGCAATTAAGTTAATAAATAGCTGAAAACTTTACTATTGACAGTTGATTAAAATTTATTTAATGTCTGAACTAAATCCTGATGTAATTGTATTCAGTCTAAATTTGTAAATTAGAATTTTCTCAAAGAAACCAGTTTTTTCGGCCATTAGATCCTTTTGTCCTTGCAAACTCGCTTTAGCAACAAGGAATCTTGCGTTCTATCAAATCTGCAGAAGCGCAAAATTTTCTCAGAAAATTAAAAAAAAAATGCCAAATTTTTTTCACAACCTTGGAATTGGGCAAATTAACGTGGAAGAGTGAAACACGACATGATTATTTTCTATCATTACACCATTCTCTCCAAAAACGTGAAGCGATAGCATTATAGTTCCCGCCAAAATCGTGGCCATTTTCCGATAGTATATAAACTTTCAGTAAAATCTACTTAAATCTAATTGAATTAGCATTTTATTTTACGGTGCTAGAAGTTTGATTATCTTTTTTTGGGGGAAGCAGGCCAGTGCTTCCATTTTGCAGGGAAATTCCCTCCAATAGTGAAAACGGGGAAGAGGGAAATTTACCAGTGCATCCACTTTGCAGGGAAATTCCCTCACATAGGGAAAACGGGGAAGAGGGGAAGAGGAAAATGGAGGGAAAAGTGGATTTACAAATGTAGCTTTACTCAGTAGCGCGGAGGGGAAAAGAGGGAAACTGATATTTTCAAGCAGAGGGGGGAAAAAGGGAAAAGAATTTTACTAGTGTTTCCACTTTGCAGGGAAATTTCCTCACATAGGGAAAACGGGGAAGAGGGGAAGAGGAAAATGGAGGGAAAAGTGGATTTACAAATATAGCTGTACTCGCTATCACCGAGGGGGAAAAGAGGGAAACTGATATTTTCAAGCAGGGGGAAAAAAGGGGAAAAAAAGTGGAAGCACTGAATTTTACGGTGCTAGAACTTTGATTATCTTTT